>JAPPVO010000016.1:75995822-76079609 GCA_030407325.1 Camellia japonica | reverse complement strand
AGAGCTCATGGCGAGAATCGAAAAGTATGCCAGCCGAGGAAGACACGTCGGGGACTAAGGAGATAAGCAAGAGAAGGAAACGGCTCGCCGAAGCGAGGCCGAGGTAACAACGGATCGAACAAGCATGAAACAGAACTGAGGGCTGCACAGGCGGTGACGACTGTGTTCCGGATCCCAATTCACAAAGTCCTGGAACAAATTCGGAACCAACCCTATTTCAGAGCACTAGCAAAGGCACCAGGGGAATTCATAGGGAGGAATGTCGGCAGGCGCTGTGCCTACCACAATGAAGAGGGGCACACAACTCAGGGTTGCAGAGCCCTGAAAGCACACTTGGAGGACTTGTAAGGTAAAGCCATCTGAGAGATCTGGTCGACGAGCCAGAACAAGAGAAAAACAGGCAAGATTACCTCAAGCACCAGCCAGCTCCGCCTCCCCCAGTACAGCAACCCCAGGCAGGAGGACCTCGGGTAGTCAATGTAATATTCACTCAAAGGTCAACGAGAACGAATCAGAGGGGAGACCCAGAAGGTAAAACACCTACAACATGTCTATCAGTCGGGGAGAAAAGACATCGGGTAGAAGGATGCCAGGACCGAATGATACCTTTACTGAAGCCGACCTAGAGATGGTCCAGCATCCGTATAATGATGCTTTGTAGTATCCCTCCAGGTTGGGAGTGCCAAATGAAACATATCCTGATTGACAAGGCAGCTCTTGTGACATCATGTACATCGAGTGTTACAAGGAGCTCGGCCTCACGCCGAACGATATGGAACAATCCAATGGCCCAATGGTTGGGTTCATGGAACGCGACATGGCCACTGGGAGCAGTAAACTTGGAAGTGCAAGCTGGCACCAGGAAGATCAAGACAGAATTCACCATCATCGACACGCCCTCCCCTTACAAACATCATCTTGGGAAGGCCATGGTTGCATGCAATGGGGGCAGTTCCCTCAACATTGCATCAACTATTGCGATTCCCAACAGAGCATGGATAGAGGAAGTCAGGGGCGATCAGCTGCAGGCGAAGAATTGCTCCATAGCAGCAATGAACTCTACTGCAGCATACGAGAGCGCAAAAAAAGGCAAAATTGAAGATGAACGTGGAAGTCGTAGAAGACATCGGCAAGGAGCCAGCCGAGAAGAGCGAAGAGGCATTGAAGAAATCCTCGTCCAGGATGGGGATGAAGAACGCTTCTTTCTTCTCGCTCGGGCTTAGCCGAAGAAGAGGAAAGAGATTTGGAGACTTTTTTGAGAGCAAATATTGAGGTGTTTGCTTGGACACCTTACGAAATGCCTGGCATCGACCCCGAGGTCACTTGCCACAACTGAATGTTGACAGGTCGGCCAAACCTGTAATTCAATGAGCTAGAAGACCGACATTGACGCACGTCGAAGCGGTAGAAGAAGAAGTAACAGACTTCTGGAGGCTAGGGCCGTTAGAGAAGTTCACTACCCGACATGGCTGTCCAATACAGTGGTGGTAAAGAAGAAGAACGGTAAATGGAGGGTCTGCGTAGACTTTACCAGTTTAAACAAGGCCTGTCCAAAGACAGCTTCCCCCTCTAAGCCCAGATTGACCAGCTAATGGATGCACTGGCGGGGATTCGGGCATGGAAGGATGAGCTTCCTGGATGCCTACAGGGGGTATCACCAGATAGCTATGGACCCTACAAATGAAGAGAATACTGCATTTATCACTCCCAAAGGGCTATACTACTATAGAGTGATGCCCTTCGGGTTGAAAAACGCAGGAGCCACTTACCAAAGATTGGTAACCAAGATGTTTAAGCACCTGATTGGCCGAACAGTAGAAGTCTACATCGATGACATGGTCGTTAAAACCAAGGAGCCTAAGGGTCATCTCGCCGATCTAAAAGCAGTCTTTGAAATCCTTAAAACATATCGGCTCCGACTCAATGCATCGAAGTGTGCATTTGGAGTTGACTGGTAAGTTTTTAGGATACCTGGTGACCAGGAACGGCATTGAGGCCAGCCCAGATAAAATCAAGGCCATCCTAGAGTTGAAGAGCCCGATGTCAGCAAAACAGGTACAGATGCTAACTAGAAGGGCCGCAGCCCTGAACAGGTTCATAAGTAGAAGCTCAGACAAGTGCAAACCCTTCTTCAAATTAGTGAAGAAAGCCACAGACTTTCTTTGGACAGAGGAGTGCGAAGAAGCATTAGCCGATCTTAAAGAAGTACCTGACCACAGCTCCAGTTCTTTCGAATCCAGAACGTGGGGAGGAATTGTTCTGTACATGGCAGTTTCAGAACATGCGATAAGTGCAGTACTAATCCGAGAAAAAAAGGGGAGCAAAGGGCTGTTTATTATGTGAGCAAAAACCTTAGCCGACGCAGAAGACAATGTATCTATCTACCCTTAGAGAAATTGGCACTGGCTCTAGTAATGGCTTCAAAGAAGTTGAACCATTACTTCCAGGCCCATAAAATTGTGGTACTGACAGAGCATCCATTAAAGTCCCTATTGCAGCAGGGACTTAACAGGAAGAATAGCCAGATGGGCAGTCGCCCTAGGCCAGTATGATCTAGAGTACAGGCCCAGAACTGCAATCAAAGGCCAGGTTTTGGCCGACTTCGTGGCCGAGTTCACTCCAGAATCCATCGAACATCGGGCTCCGTTGAGCTAAGACAGACAATGTCCAAACAAGCAAGCAGAAGCCCAGCCAAAGGCTAAAGAAACAAAGGAAAGAAGAGAAACCCAAACCCTGCAGCATTTACATCGGCGACTCCTTTCAACTGTTCGTTGATGGGAGTTCAAACCGACAAGGAGCGGGGGCAGGAGTAGTACTGATATCTCCAGATGGAGAAATATTAGAACAGTCCATTCGATTGGGGTTCAAGGCCTCAAACAATGAGGCAGAATATGAAGCATTGATTGCAGGACTGAAGCTAGCAACAGCAGTACAAGCAGATGAGGTAATAGTTTTTTTGTGATTCACAATTGATAGTTAACCAGACAACGGGCGAGTTTGCAGCCCGAGATGAAAGAATGTCGGCCTACGCAAAGGAGGTCATCAGGCTGCAGCCTTATTCCAGAACTGCAAACTACTTCAAGTCAGCCGAGATGATAACAACCATGCCGATGCATTGGCCAACCTAGCTAGTGCAATACAACCAGGAAAAGCAAGGACAATAATGATTGAATACTTGTCGGGCCCGAGCATTGAACCAGTAATCACAAAGCGTGAAGCAATGTGCGTAGACATGGGACCAAGCTGGATGGACGCAATTGTTGCGTTCCTGAAAGAAGGAAAGCTGCCAGATGACCACAAGGAGGCACACAAGATCAGATTGAAGTCGCAAGATTCAGTCTACAGCAGAAGGACATCTCTACAGAAGGTCCTTCACTAGACCCCTCTTAAGGTGCGTACACCCTCTGCAGGTTGAAGATTTTTTATAAAATTCATGAAAGAATTTGTGGAAGCCACACTGGGGGCAGATCACTAGCTCACAGGGCCATTACCCAGGGGTATTGGTGGCCCTACATGCAAAAAGGTGCAGAAGCCTACATGAAGAAGTTGTGAACAATGCCAAGGTTTTGCACCTTTGATACACCAGCCAGCTGCTGACCTAAACCCTGTATCCAGTCCTTGGCCATTTGCCCAATAGGGCATGGATCTCGTTGGGCAATTGCCCCAAAGCAACTGGAAAGGAAGTACCTGCTGGTAGGAACAGATTACTTCACAAAGTGGATAGAAGCAGCAGAACCTCTTGCCAAGATCCGAGATGTGGATGTCAGGAACTTTATATGGAGAAACATCATCACCAGATTTGAGATTCCAAGAGCAATTGTTGCAGACAATGGGACTCAATTTGACAGTAAGCTGATCAAAAACTTCTGTGCAAAGTTCAAGATCAAGAACTACTTTTCAACCCCAAGTTTTCCACAAAGCAATGGACAAGCAGAAGCATCCAACAAAGTAATTCTGGATGGGATAAAGAAGAGGCTGCAGGCAGCAAAAGGAAGTGGGTAGACGAATTGCCCAATGTACTCTGGCATATCGGACTACGCCGAGAGATCAACAGGGAATCCCCGTTTGCCATGGCTTATGGCACAGAAGCAGTCATTCCATTGAAGGTCGGCATCCCAGGGATCCGACCCAGGGAGTTGAGAACGGGACTAATGATGTACTCTTAGCCCGAGATCTGGATCTTCTAGAAGAAAGAAGAGAGAAAGCTACAATACAGCTTGCAGCATACCAGCAACAGCTTGCTAGAGCTTATAACAAGAAGGTTAATCCAAGGGAATTTCAAGTCGGCGACCTAGTCCTGAGAAAAGTCGTCGACAACAAGAAGGATCCCAGGGAGGGCAAGCTTGGCCCAAACTGGGAAGGACCCTACAGAGTCACTTTGGTATTGGGCAATGGGGCATATCGGCTTGAAGATAATGAGGGCAAAGCATTGCCAAGACCCTAGAACACTTGTAATTTAAAATTCTTCTATTATTAGTTGTTTCTTGTTTTTTTTTTTTTACCGACGACATCAATAAAATCTTAGCAGAATTCTTCAATACTTATGACTGATAAAGATGCATAGTGTGGAAACATGAATAATGAGAACCCAAGTGGAACTCAGGTTCACATTAGGGGGCAGAGAGTTATAAATGATTGTTTAACCACTTGTTGAAATTTGTAGCAATTTACAAGTTGAAGTTAACCGATGTTATGTTTAACACTTGTTGAAATTTGCAGCAATTTACAAGTTGAAGTTAAACCGATGTTATGTTTAACACTTGTTGAAATTTGTAGTAATTTATAAGTCGAAGTTAAACCGATGTTATGTTTAACACTTGTTGAAATTTGTAGTTATTTACAAGTTGAAGTTAAATCGAGATCATTGTTTAACACTTGTTGAAATTTGTAGCAATTTACAAGTTGAAGTTAAACCGATGTTATGTTTAACACTTGTTGAAATTTGTAGCAATTTACAAGTTGAAGTTAAACCGAGATCATTGTTTAACACTTGTTGAAATTTGTAGCAATTTACAAGTTAAAGTTAAATCAAGATCATTGTTAACCGAGGTAAGTCACCTCGAGAAGATTGCATGAAGAAGGAAGAATATATTAAAGACATGCAGAATATTCTAAGTATAGAATCATGCAAAGCAATAAAGAGAAGATAAGATTCAAGCATTCAGGGAAAGCAGATGCATTTGTATACAAAAGAGGGCACATCGCCATATGAAAAGCTTACATTGTTTCAAAAAAAAAACAAAGTACAAGAAGGAAAGAAAAGACATGAAAATCAAGGTTCCTCAGCAGCTCAGCAGCAACTTGGGTTAAGACATCGGAAAACTGTTGTGAAGCAACCTTGGCCACCTTCTCCGCCGCGAGCTCGGCGTCAATTTCTGCAAGAGTTTCATCTACACTCTTGTCGGCAAGAGGAACGACTGCCGATGTCTTCTCAGCCACAGCATCTTTAGGAGCTTCCTCACCATCCTCATCTTGAGTCAAGTCTAGGACTTGCTCATTTTAGGAAAAGACTTGGTCCCAGCAACATCTTTTGATTTCCTTACCAAAAACTTCCTCCTCGGCCTCATCTTCAGAGTCAGATTCGTTGTCGGATTGACTAGGAGGTGGAGTTGGAGGAAAAGGCTGGGGAATGGCATCAACATTCCTCAGGAGGAGTCCTCAGGGACATCAAGTTTTTTAGCAAAGTCATCCAAGCAAGGAGAAACCCTTGTTGCATGCTTGCTTGACTTGCTTTTCATAAGCTCTGTCACATCGGCCATATCCTGAGCATACGCCTTTTCATCAGCATCTTTTATTTCGGCCTCCTTGGTTTGCCAGGGCATCTTGAAGCTCCCTCTGGGCCTGGGCCACTTTGTCCCCAGCCTCTTTCAGCTGGGCTTGAAGAACTTTGTTTATTGCCTCAACGGCACCGACCTTCTCCTCGGCCTCATCTTTCTCTTTGATGGCGACCTCGGCCTGGTCCTCCAAAGTCTTCATCTTTGACTGCAGGCTCTTATTGGTTTTCTGAAGTGTGGCAACCTCCCTCTTCTTCTCAGCTAGCTTCTCGCGGTTCTCAAAAGATTGCATTGAGAAAGAATGGGCATGCTGGATGGCCTGAAAAGAAACAGAAGTATCAGAAAATATTCTAAGTGTGAAATGAAGAGAAAGAAAGCAAAAGTACTAAGCAAAAACACTTACCGGAATAGAACGTTGGAGCATCAGGGCGTAATTCTCGTACTCACTGAACTCGACGTTTCGCTCCAGATCGCCTGGAAGAAGCAGTGCAGTACTGAGTGCAACGCCGACATTAATGTCGTCGGCACTATCACTAGCCATAACAGACTTATCTTCCAAAGTTATTTCGGGGCCCAGGGGGCATCTGGCTTCTTAGACCCCGAGGTCATTGCAGATGACCTCGGCCTCTTGGACTTGGTAGATTCAGAGGGAAGTGTTTCAGCAGACCTCTTCGTAGGGACAGAGGTAGTCTTTTCACTCGGAGCCAACTTGGAAATTGGCAAAGTGTCTTCAGTCTCAACCTGAGTCACCTTGGCCTTTGGTTAAGCCTTTTTTACTCTTTTCGGCTTCGATGGAGGCAGGGCTTGTGTTGATCTGCTCGAGCATCAACATAGTTGGAATATTGGCTAGGAGATCTTTGGCAACTGGTTTTGCGCGGCCCATCTCGGCTGCAAGAACAAGACGTCGACGACGTTTGCGTTGAGATGGTGGGATCAGGTATTGAGCCAAAGTAGACGGCTGTTCTGCTGGATCAGAGGTTGATCCTTGGTTTGTCCGAGATGTTGATGCGGCTTGTAGAGTTGTGGCAGAGGAAGGAGATAAGCTCTTCTTCTTTTTTCTCTTGAGAACGTCGGGAAGAGTTGATTTGTATGTGAGAATGAAATTAAGGAGCAGAGGCGCCTTCCGTTTTTGGACTGGCAAGTCCAAGAGTTTCTTCAAATCCTTGCTGAGAATGAAGGATTGGCGAAAGTTCTTTGGTGGCTGACGGAGAGCTGCATGGGAAAACAGACATTAGAAACAGGTAAAGTATTAAAGACTTGAAAAGAAACAACCAAGTATTAACACTGGGCTCTTACCCTTGCCCTCTAAAATTGATCGAGGAAGAGGGTAGAGATGGAGATCCTCATTTGAAGTAAACTCCCAATTCCTGAGGCAATGAAGTAATCATCTCCAGCCCCCTTGTTGGAGTCTGGGAGGTCGGCTACGATTTTGAACTCTATAGATCTCGGCTTAAGGTAATAAATGTAGCATTTTTCTTTCAAATTAAGGTTGCACATAGTATAGCAGTACCGGAATATCGCCTAAGGTGATCCTTGCGTTTTCCTGTTTAGCTAAGGCTATGATACCGTTGATCACTCGATAAGAATTGATGGCAAGTTGCATGGGGTTCAACTTATAATAATGGAGAATCTCGCGAAAAATGATGTTGAGTGGGAGCCGAAGTCCACACTCAATAAAGGCAACTACAGGGAAGGGCATGGAGTCGTCAGTAGGCATGATGGAGTCATCATCCCCAGCCAACCTCAGATGGACATCGGCTGGGATTTCAAACTCCTGTCTAAAGTATTCTAGTTTGGATGGGGTGTTTACCCTATGTTTCCACATACCCATGATATCGGCTTAATCAAGGAGGCTGGGTTTCAGAAGATGTTTTGAAAGGATTATTAGGACCTCGGCAAATGCTTAGGTAAGTGCAGGTTTTAGTTTTCTCCTAAAGTATGGGTTCTACAGACAAATCCCAAACCTAAGTCTATGGAAACAAAGATTGAAAGCATGAATCTGGAAAAGACACAAAAAACAGAAAACAAGAACGAGTTTCAAAATCAAGAACAAATGTGGGCTATCAAGAGCATGGAAAGTACAAGGGGTACAAGGTCAAGAATAGTGGGAAAAAATGCAAGAAAGAGGTGAACAGTACAAATTCAAAACATGGGCAAGAGCAAAGCCATTGAATAAATACATTCAGATATATGATTTGCAAAATCAAAAGTTGAACAGAACAGTAATGGCAACGAATGATGAAGAGCATCAAGGAATTAAAAACAAGAGGAACAAAGGCTTACCAGAAAAACGTGAAGCCGGTGAGAGGATCGCCGAAGTCAGGCGACGGTACAGAAGTAACAGAGCGGCGAGAGCTTCACCAGAATGAAAGGAGGCAGGCAATTGCAGAACTCAAAGCAGGAACAATGGCGGATTCAAGAAGAAAGGCAAGAGAGAGAAGGAACTCGATAGTGCAAAGTGAAAAGACGAAAAAGAGGGAAAAGTTTTGATTAAACTTGAAACGGCGGCAAAAAAAATCATTAAATGAAAACCTCGAAGAACGTATATGTCAGACGGCGCACGTGAGAAATAAGACGGCTTACAGACGCGTGTCTGGTACGATCCAGTAAGAAAAAGACGCGTGGCTGGAAACGGTTGAATTGTTACGAGTAAGACAGCTCATACGCATGAGGGAGCTCTTGGAGTTCTTGATCTTTTAGAAGACATGTCGGCCTATGATGATGTTCTCGGCTGAGATACTTTAAGCCGACGTACTGGAAGGAAGTACCGATGTAGGCTCCATCACCTCAGAATGCCGAGGTAATAGAACCTAGGGGGCAGTTGTGGGGATATATTTTCTGAGTACTAACATGTGGCAAGGTGATGCCGACGTATCAGCCGAGGTGCCACGTGTCCTGGTCGTTATGCCGAGGTGATCTCGGTGTTGCCGAGGTTGTCTCTGAAGATGTCGGAATCCGAGATAAGCGGATAAGGGACCAGAGTCCTAAAATGAAGAAAGACTTCAAGATAGATAAGGATAGTATTCTTAGGGAGTCTATCCTTATCTCTTGTAGAGTCCAAAGTAAGCACTGAATGTGAGTCCATAGAAGTCAGGCTTCTAGTGGGACTAGGATTGAGTAAACTATAAAAGAGAGGCACCCCCGTGGATCTAAGGTACGCAATTTATGCTTTGAGCGGTGAATTTAGCACTTGATTATCTTTGAGAGATATACTGACTTGATCGTCGAAGTGCCCCCGGGTGGACGAACCACCGCCGAAATCTTCTCTTTCTGTTGCAGGTTAGCCAGGTGTCATCTATTCTGCCAGTTCTCTCCAGCTGATCACTGAGTTGGCAGTGTGATCGGAAAATTACTCACACATATATACAATATATATAAAACCTAAAGTTGTATATATTCTATATAAATTGTAGAATATACATTCTATATAAATTTGTAATTATGGAATTTCCCATAAAATCCATATCCAATAAGTTTATAAACCTATATTTTTTATATATTTTTATAAAGTATGTATTTATATTTTTATATAAATATGTATCTGTAAACTATATTAATTTGTATATGTTATATATATAGTCTATATTTATTAGCAGCCTGCACCAACGTGATACATGTGCAACTTGAAAAAGAAAATGTCATGGGTTCAAGGCCTGTCCTCTTTTTTGTAGTGTCATGGTTTTAATTTTTTGAAAATTAAGTTTTTTTATTTTTTATATTTATTTATTTTTAATAAATATTTTTAAAATTTTAAGCAATAGTTTTACGTTTTTTAGATGCACCTTACTTAGATGTATCTAAAAAGTAAAATATTTGTAAAAAAATATTTCAAAAAATTAATAAATATACAAAAATACAAACTATATACTGAATTTTTGTATTTTTCTTTTTTTTGGTATTTTTGATATTTAGTGAATTTTTTAAAGATTTTTTTCACAAAAATTATACTTTTTAAATATATTTATGTTAAGTGTGTTTAAAAATTAAAAAAATTGTTCAAAATATTAAAACAAAATCAATAAAAATAAAAATATGAAAACCAATAAAGTAGAATTTTATGAAAAATATTTTTAGAAAACCCAAACTAAACAAAGGGAATATCACCAGTAACCTTCACTTTGTATATTAGAATAGATAGAATATATATATATATATATATGTGTGTGTGTGTGTGTACAATATTGAATCAAAATTATAGACCTGGGATGAATTGAAGCTTTCGCGGGCTGATTGGAGGAGTGGAAGAAAATAGATAAGGGACGGGGGTTATTGGTGGCGAAGGCAGTTGCTAATTGTGATAGTGGGCCGATTGGTAGTAGAGACGGAAACGGGAGAAGGGGGTGAAGGTGAGAAGAAGACAGAGAGCAGCCACTGAACAAACAAGTCTGATATGCAATGGTGAAGAAGATGAATAGAATGGTAAAGAGGGGGGGAATGAGTTGTTTGTTTATTAAGTTAGTTGGTGTTTGGTTATCAAAATATAGGGTATTGTGTTAGATTAATTCTGTTTGGTTACAAAGATAAAAGACATATGGACAAAAATGTATTCAGGGTGTCTGGTTTTAGTTTTTTGAAAATTGAATTTTTTGTTTTTTATTTTTTTTAGTGAATACTTTTAAAATTTTAAGCAATTTTTTTTTTTACTTTTTTAGATGCACTTTACTTAGATGTATCTAAATAGTAAAATATTTGTGAAAAATATTTTAAAAAATTAATAAATAAACAAAATATGAAAAATGTACTGAATTTTTATATTTTTGGTATTTAGTAAATTTTTTTTAAAAAAAATTCACAAATATTATACTTTTTAAATGTATTTATATTAGATGTGTCTAAAAATTAAAAAAATTACTTAAAATATTAAAAAAATTTATTGAAAAAAAAAATGTGAAAAATAAAAAAGTAAAATTTTCTAAAAAGTGTTTTTTGAAAACCAAAATCAAACAAGCTGATTAGTTTATGGTGAAATAACATCACAATGGCACAATAAAAACACTTACAAAATCATAAAAAAGTATAGCATTTTAATTATTAAAGTGTATGAATTTTATTACTGATTTATAATTTATTTTTTACTATTACACTGTGCAGTTATTTTCTTTTATTTTATTATAAGGGCAAATTCGTAATAGAACAGTCTCTGTTAACCATGTTTGGACAACTTGACTGACAGGAAAGGTCAGTGACATTTCAAAAACTTCAGGAAAGGTTCATCGATTAATGAAAAACTCAGGGCAGGGAGGTCAATGTAATTTATTTTATTTTTTTTTTTTAATAATTTTTAATTTTTTTTACGAAATAAATAAATAAATAAGAGTTTGAGTTTTATAACAAAATGAAATTTAAATTTTGTTAATTTAAACCTTAATATTTTGATTTATTTTTTATATTTTTAAAGTAAAATTGATGAAAAAAATAATATTTTAGTTATTAAAATTAATGAAAAATAGTGTTTTAGGCATTTTTCATACACCTATATTATAAGGGGATTTTTTTTTTTTCAACTTCCTTGTTCTAAGTTTGTAGAAGAATAAAAACAATATTCTTTTCAATAATAGTCAAGGTAGCTCTAAATGCACCCAAAAAATTAGATTGAACACCCCATTACTTTGAACACCCCAATTGAAAATTTAAATATTTTTTTTTTTTGACACCCCATATAATACCTATTATACCCCTAGAAATCCTAAAAATCTTAGAAATAAATTAGAAATCTACTTTTTACACCTCATTAGTCTAATAATTACAACAAAGGCACAAACTCATCCTTCATGGTAGAGTGAACCCATCATCTCCAACACCCTTGTTGCAAGCCCGCCATCTCCAACTCGTCATTTCCAACCCCTCTTCGTCTCCAAACCGTCATTTCCAACCCCTCTTCGTCTTCAAACCTATCATTTTAGGATATTTTGGCATTCTATCAATTTGGGGCTTTTTTATTTTTATTCTTTGAAAAAAGTTAGTTCTACCGTTTCTTCGGATATAGTGTCGAATAAATGAAATATTTTCAAATACTCAATTTCGAACAATAGAAAATTGGTTCTAGATTTTTCATACGGATACTCAGCGTCGAACAAATTAAATATATTCAGATACTCAGTTTCGAATAACAAAAAATTGGTTTCAACTATTCCATTTGGATACTTAGTGCCGAACAAATTAAATATGTCCAAATACTTCATTCCGAAATTATGAAATTGCTTCAAATACTTGGTGCCGATCAAATGAACCATGTGTGGATACGTAGGTTTGAACAGTAGAAAATTGAAAATATTTAATACTGGATATAATACTAGATAGTTCTTTTTGTTCGAAATTGGAATATGAAGAAGTTAAAAAATTAAATGTTCGGAAACATAGAGCCGAACATAGACAATTGTTCGAATATTAAATACTGAACAATGACCATTATTTCGGAAACACACTACTGAATATATGAATTTTATTTAGAAAAAGTTTAAGAATAAATGTAATTTGTTCGGTACTGAATTTTCAAACAAATTTCGTATACCCAACAGCCGAAAATGATGAATATGAATGGAAAACTTAACTTTTCTATAATAAAAAGAAAAATGCTTAGAAACGTTTTCTTCATTGTCCATTGTTAACTTCAATATGAAATACAATGCAAGAATGATGAATTCAAACAAAATAGGATTGAGTATGAAGATACAAAGTGAAAAGAGTAAGAAAAGAATAAAAGCGCGAAAGGAATATTGAGTTTGATTATGAATGGGGTGTCCAAAACATTTTGATTTGTATTTTTTTTTTTTTTTTTAATATTGAGTACTTTTTGGTCATTTTAAATGGGGACATAATAGTAATAAAAAAGTTCAATTAAGTTGGAGTGCCGAACCTAATTTTTGGGGTGCAAATAGAGCCTCACTTCCCCTAGTCAAGGTCCTCCAAAAATGCATTAGATGAAAATACCCCAGCTATTACGCTTTTTCAACTTTTAGGTGATTTGAAAATCTTAAAATTTAAGTAACTTTTTATTTTTATTTTTTGCCAAATATATATTTTTATAATTATCTCATCAAGATTTATCTCCATAAATAATGTAAAATCTTATATATATATATATATGTGTGTGTGTGTGTGTGTGTGAAATTTCACTAGGGGAAGTGAAACACAGTATTTCACTGACTTTTGTACAGTGAAAATTTCACTAAACTTAGAGAAATTTCTATTTGAAAATTAAAAATTGTGTAAATTTGAGAATCAATTGCAAAAATTTGGTCCTTAATTTCAAATTTATATATAAAAATTCAACTGAGAGTTCTAAAATTATGATTTTTAAATAAAATTTCACTTATTGTCTTAGTGAAATTTTACTCAGAGTGGTGAACTTTTATTGTGTGATATAGAGAGAACAAAGAAAAATGAAAGAGCGATTATAGAAAGAGGAAAGAGAAGAAAAAGGGAAAAAGAGGAAGAAGAGATAAACATATACAAATTGAGAGAGATTGTGTAAGGAACTTCATTGTCACAAATGAACTTGACAGAGATATGAATAAAATGATGGTTAAGGGATGATGGTGGTGGCAAACAGTAGCTATAATTGATGATGACAATATATAGTAGATGGCAACGGTGGCAGATGGTGACAATAGTAGTAACAATGATGGTTGTGATTGATCATGGTAGTGATGGTGGTGGTAGTGGTCAAAAACAGAAAGAAAGAGAGAAAAAAAATAGTAAAGAGAACATCGTAGGAAGATATAGTTTTGGAAAAGAAGATTTAAAGTTACAATATTATTGTCTTTTAAAGTAAAATATTTCTTTATTCTTCTAGAGTTTCAAATCATAAAGACTTTAACTATCAAATAAAGTGTTGTTGTTTTTATATCTTACACAAATTTATTGAGGGATACATCCCTAATTTTTTTCATAAGTATAATGACTAAAATGTCATTTTGTTTTTTGTCAATTTCACTTAACAAAAATAGACAAATGATTTAAATTTAAAACAAATCAAAAAATTAGGATTTAAATTGATGAAATTAAAAACTTAGAGTTTATTTTGTTATAAGGCTCAAACTGTGATATTTTTTTTATAAGTTTTCTATATGATTATTGTATTTAAAATAAAATTTTAATTAAATAAATAGTTATGACAAAAAAGAGTAATTAATTGATGTTTTGAAAAAAAAAATTAGCAAAAATATCTATTGCCAAACGGATCCTAATTTGTTATTGTTTTTCATTATTACAAAACACCTTAAAATTTTGAAGTCTTTTAAAATGTGTGCAAACTAATTTTCAAGTACTTTTAATTTTTTTTGAAAATTTTGTTTTTTCCTCATGACATGGCATCCAGTACCCAACGCGTATCCCATATTTAAAGAAGGTATAAAATATTTAATACTTGTGTGACAATATTTTTAAAGTATCTATAATTTATTGTAGTTAGTCAAATGTTTCAACCAATATCATTATGCCATCTGTATTTATAATTTATAAAATCTCTTTTCTCTTGACTTGGTTCATTGTTAAAAAACAAAAAAAAATACATGAAATCCCAACTTTTGTTTCAATTTTAAAGTTGTGTAACTACAAACTAATTAACATGCAATACAGTGACTAATTGGCAAACAATAAAATTAAGTTCCACTTAATTTAGATATATTTATTAAATATTAAATTTATGAATTTTGTAAATTTATTAATACAAATATACAAAACAATAGTACATTTTCATTTTTTTATTTATTGATTTTGTAAAGATTTATTCATAAATATTTTACTTTTTTAAATACATCTAGATTAATTGTATTTAAAAAATTAAAAAAATAACTATACTATTAAAAAAAACCCTAAAAAATACAAGTTACAAAGTCAAAAAAAATTTTGAAACTCAAAACTAAACAAAAAAAAAAAAAAAACACTTTCGATGACATTTTCTCCAATGCATATTAATGTTATAGGGTTTTGTGAACATGTACTTTTAAAGCGGAAGCACATGATAAAAAAGTTTAGAAGTAATATACATTAATTATTGTAAACATGTACTTTTAAAAAAAATAACTATATTATTAAAAAAATCCCTAAAAAATACAAATTTCAAAGTCAAAAAAAAATTTGAAACTCAAAACTAAACACAAAAAAAAAAAAAAGAAAAAAAAAAAAACACTTTCGAAGACATTTTCTCCATACATATTAATGTTATAGGGTTTTAAACATGTACTTTTAAAGTGGGAGGACATGATAAAAAGTTTAAAAGTAATATACATTAATTATTGAACTCACTTTTGTACACAATGTATAATGTTTTAAGTTTATTAAAATATCACATTAACAAAATTTAATTTATAATTGTTTTTGATATATGAAAAAGGGAAATTTATTAAAAAATCATTTTTCAAGTATTTGTATCCCAATTAGTTCATAATATATTTTTATATTCTAATAAGTCTTAGTATTTAGACATTTGATTTATCAAATCCTAATTCTTATATTCACTACAAGAAAAAGCAGAATTGGTGACTAAAAATAGAATTTTCGTCACTGAAAGTAGCAGAATTGGCGACTAAAATGGAATTAGTAGCCAAATGTATAGTTATTGGCGACTAAAAATCAGTTTAGTCGCCCATTATATGGGTTTTAGTGACTAAAAAAATTTAGTAGCCAAAAGTGAAGGTTTTTGGCGACTAAAAAATTTAGTAGCCAAAAGTATAGGTTTTGGCGACTAAAAAATAGTTTGGTCGCCGATTATACGTGTTTTACCGACAAAATTAAATTTTGTAGCCAAAAGTGAAGCTTTTTGGCTACTAAAAAAAATTTAGTAGCTAAAAGTCTACAATTGGCGACTAAAATTCAGTTTAGTCGCCAAAAGTGGAGGTTTTAGGCGTGAATTAATTCTTTTATCGACTAAAAAAATAATTAGTAGCCAAAAGTATAGAATTGGCGACTAAAAAACAGATTTAGTCGCCAAAAGTGGTCTCCTATTTTTTTTAGTAATAATTTATTTTTACATAAATTATATTGAATAAAAATAATTATGTTATATATATAGTTTTACATTAATACGGGTCAATATACCATATAAATAATATATGTTGCATATATAATCATGTGGTGTTGTAGAGGGATAGTGGAGAGAGTGTGTCACTTAAGGTTTAGAATGTGAGAGGTTGGTGGTTCGAATTTCAGCAGAAGAAAAGTTTTTTTTTTTTTTCACGGAATGAGCTTTGGCGACTAAAATTATTGGTCGCTAAAAGTGTTTCTTTTGGCGACTAAAAGGTTTGGTCGGCGATTCATTGACTATTGGCGACTAAAAGATTAGTCGGTAAATGTATAATTTTAAAAAGTGTAATTGACTATTGGCGACCAAAACTTTGGTCGCTAAAGACCTATTTTTTGCCGACTAAAACTTTTTTAGTCGCCAATACCTCCGGCGACCATGTGTTCGCGACAAAACCGGCGACTAAAAAATTTAGTCGGGAAAACTAAAAAGTCGACTTTTGGAGACTAAAAATGGACTTTTGGCGACTAAAAATTTAGTCCCCAAAGATGCTTTTTCTTGTAGTGATTTGAAGTATTTTATAAACATTTCTACGCTTACAAATATTTTTTGAACGGTTAATAATTTGGTGATGTGAACATTCATATTTTACAATGTGAATATTCACATTAATAGTATGAACATTCACAATGTAAATGTGAATATTATTAGGGGTATTTTAGTAACTATGTCACCCATAAAATTTATTAGAACATAAGAAAATAATGTAAACTAAAAAAAATATAAGTAAGTGAAAATGAATTTATGAAAAAGTATCCTTATGAAAAAACATTTGTTTTGTACATAGAAAATAACTGATTTATCTTAGTTTTACATGTGCTATGCATGGCCTACTGCTAGTTAAATCAAATGGAGATCTAAACATGATGTCATTTGAAAAAGGTAAATCATACTGATACCCCCCTAAAGTTTGTTTTTAACACAAATTTGCTCTTAATGTTTAAGAAATTACACTGCACCCCCTCTTAGATTTTGTCTTTCAACAGAAAAAAAAAAAAAAAAAAAAAGAAAGAGATAATGACATCAATATCAAATTACCGCATTGCCCTTTGTCATCAATAAGCCTGCTATGTATTCCAAAAGACAATTCCATTGATAAAATCTTGTTGAACCCTGTTTAATTTGTAAGCCATACTTTAGTATACATTTAGTAACTAATTCCTTACTAAAGTCAATACA
Organism: Camellia japonica; assembly: GCA_030407325.1. Classification (NCBI taxonomy): domain Eukaryota; kingdom Viridiplantae; phylum Streptophyta; class Magnoliopsida; order Ericales; family Theaceae; genus Camellia; species Camellia japonica. The sequence goes on along the minus strand of JAPPVO010000016.1, from coordinate 76,062,632 downwards.
CATACATACATATATATACAAACAAACATAAATATATATGTACAATCATTTTCGTATATAAAATGCACACACATACATACATATATATATATATATATAAACAAACATAAATATATATGTACAAGTTTGGTATGTCCAGGAAAAGCCAAAAAGTCAAAAAGTTACTCAAAAAGTTAAAAAGTTAACACTATTCACCAAAAATCAACAATTACGGCTGCACAACTCCCAATCCTAATTTTCTCCTACAAACCAATTTTTACAATTTTTTATTACACATTTTTCCATAAAAAGTCAAAAAGTTAACCCAAACATCTATATTTTCTTCCTCAATTTTTTAGTCCAAAAAAACAAAAAGTGCACTTATTTAGGACACCCCAAACAACCCCTTAAAATGAGTCTTCAGTGTCAGTAATACAAACATTTATACATGTGTGTCGATTGTGACTCTCTCTCTCTCTCTCTAAATTAAACATTTGGTGCCAACCACAATGACTCTCTTAAAATTAAAAACCTAGGAGAGGATCATAGCAATCTAATGAACAACAAGTATTCAAGGAAATGCCCTAAAAAATTGATATGTTTCGAAGACAATAAGATTCTGCTACTTTACTCCTACATTTGCCTCTACCTACATCACTCATTTACAGCCATTACATCCATTGTCAACAAATCCTCCAAATTAATCCGCATTCTACCGAACCAACCACCAGAAACGTATCTAAAAAAAACCCTTAGTTATTTCACCACTTCACAATCATGATTTAGCACCAAGATTTGATTATTGACAGTCCACCATACAAAATAGCCATCAAATACATATAATTAAATACCAAATAAAGGTGGTGTTATGTTGATGGAGAGAAGTATAGACCATAGTACGTAACAAGTTTACCTCCATTCTTTGAAGATGTTTGAGCTTCCAAGTGGTGGTGATGGAAGATATAAACGGTGGAGTGAATAAGGGAAATGAGGAGAGAGAACAAGCATACAGTTAATATTCTATGTTTCATGGATTAAGCTCGCAGGCCATGAACTATATGATGGACCCTTACCATCTGCTGGGATAATCACTGGAATTGGACCGGTACATGGAAGACTTTGTATGTTTGTGGCAAATGACCCTATTGTTAAGGGAGGAACTTACTATCCTATCACTGTTAAGAAGCATCTTAGGGCACAAGAGATTGCAGCTCAACGCAATCTACCATATATATACCTTGTTGATAGTAGGGGTGCCTGGCTGACGTATTCCTGACAAGGATAATTTTGGTAGAATTTTCTACAATCAAGCTTTAATGTCTGCTGAAGGTATTCCTCAAATTGCACTGGTATTGGGTTCTTGCATAGCAGGTGGTGCTTACATACTTGCAATGGCTGATGAAAGTGTAACGGTAAAAGGAAATGGAACTATATTTCTAGCAGGACCTCCACTTGTGAAGGTTTGTCGTGACCTTCTTGTGATCCATAATGCCTCATGCCTTGTTTTTGTCTTTGTTTCTGTTGGAACAATCTTCTGTGTAAATAAAATAAATTGAAATGAAGCCAAACAAATAAATAAATAACGTACCGAATTTATTTATCGAACTGAATTAAAAATTCAAAGATCAAGTCGAGTGTGTGACACTCTGTCCTTAACAGATTCGCCCCGCTATGGTGCTTACGGTTGAGTGGCGTCTATCTTCCAGGATACAATGATCTTTAATCAATTTGTAGTAGCACTCCAAAACAAATTGTTCGGTGAACCAAACCTATGATCTAACTCTCTGAATATTTATTCTAAAACTAGAATGAAGAAAAATGAACAAAGGAAAATCTGGACAGCAAAGAAGCAATGTTCAGACTGTTTTTCGGATAGAAAATATATTCACCAAGACTGCTGGAATTGATGGTATTTATAGGCAGCAAACAGTCCGGAACAGGTATCAATCTAAAGGCAAAAGGTGTACAAACAAATTGAACAGGTGCCATTTGATTTGTCCATTTGCTAAGAACAAATTTTCAAAAGATTGAAAATAGTACCGTTGCTGACCGTTTGCATCTTGGAACATATTTTCAAATTGCTTTGAAAATAGCACCGTAGGTGGAATAGTGAAAGGAACTATTGGGATATATATATAATTATATATTAAATTAATTGAATATATATTAAACTATTTGAATAGTTAATAAATAAAGGAAGAGGTACAAATTTTAAAAACCACTTAAGAACCAAAATTTGAATTTATAATTAAATTAAATTCCCACAATTACAAACTTTAGGAAACCACTTAGGAACCCAAAATTTGAATTTAGAATTAAATTAAATTCCCACAATAATTTTTATTGAAAAAATTCAAATGAATTTTATCTTAAAAAAAATTAATGTTAGACCCAAAAACGACGTTAACTTCTCATTCACTCATAAATGGTTTTGACGTTCCGTCTTCACCGTGTGACTTGCCACGCGGCAAGGAACACTTCACCTCTTCGGACCCACTCCAAAAGACGTTTGGGGCCCACTCAATTTTGGCCCCAAAGTCGGCCCAAAATATGCCTATATTAACCATTTTTCCAACAATCCCCCACATGAATGGAATTTGTCGGAGAGAAAATGCAACAACATGATCTAATTACAGAGAGTACATAAATTGGAAATTATCTGCAAAGGATAGGTAGATTTTGGCTTTGAACCTTCCCTTGTGAGACACTATCGGATTTACTAGCTAACCAGTGAACATGATGTCTTGAACTGTTCAGCCGTTTGTGTAAACCAAGACAATAGAACTCACACAGTATATCCCCAGACACAGTTTAGTTCTCACTATTGTGTTCATTTTGGCCCTGAACAACCTGGTCTTTCATGAGTGCTCTAAAGACTTGTAGCCCTTCACAAATCTTATAGAACCGGCCCAGTTCACACTCACATAGGTGATTCTTATGAAGAGTATCCTGCCATACTCCACTAGGTTTACCTAGATATAAGAATCATTAAAATTTACTTAACCTCAAACGCTGCAGACATCACTATTCATCAAAGAAATGGGTATGAGTTAGACTCCCCAGTGATCCTTCTGAGTTATTCACAACTCGGTTGCCCTTTGAACCTAGATCTTGGGATCTCCAGTCAACTAGGTTGGGTTGCCGTTGAGGTAACTCTTATTTAATAGGCTTAAGTCTCATTCCCCTCGATGAATTTCAACTAACTCTCTTGCTAACCCTTTGGTTAGTGGATCCGCTATGTCTCTTTAGACTTAACATATTCTATGGAAATAATTCCATTAGAGAGTAGTTGTCTCACGGTGTTATGTCGATGACGAATGTGTCGTGACTTACCGTTATACATATGACTCTGTGCTCTACCTATAGCTGATTGACTATCACAATGTATGTATATAGCAAGCACCGATTTTGGCCAAATTTGAATATCTTCAAGGAAGTAGCGAAGCCATTCTGCCTCTTCCCCTGCTTTGTCTAAGGCTATGAATTCAGATTCCATAGTAGACCTAGCAATACAAGTCTGTTTGGAAGATTTTCAAGATACAGCCGCCCCACCAAGAGTAAAAACATACCCACTGGTGGATTTCGAGTCCCTAGTATCCGATATCCAATTTGCATAACAGTATTCTTCAAGTACTGCTGGATATCTAGTAAAATTCAGCCCAATGTTACGAGTAAATCGAAGATATCTTAGAACCCTTATAATTGCTTTCTAGTGTTCTACTCCCGGATTACTCGTATATCTACTTAATTTACTTACTGCATAAGCTATATCCGGGCGAGTGCAGTTCATCAAGTACATTAAGCTTCCAATAATTTAGGCATACTCTAATTGAGAAATATTTTCCTGTACATTCTTAGAAAGATACAAATTAACATCTACAGTGTTTCTAGCAAGATGATCATCATCTTTGCTGAATTTGTCAAGTATTTTCTCAATGTAATGAGATTGTGACAAAGCATAACCTCTGATATTTTGGTAATTTTCATACCAAGAATTACATCAGTAATGCCCATGTCTTTCATGTCAAAATGTTTATTCAACATTTTCTTGGTAGTTTTAATCATGTCATTATTACTACCTATGATGAGCATATCATCTACATAAAGACATACAATGACATAACCTTTGTCTGTGTTTTTAATATAACACACATTTGTCACATTCATTAATTTTAAAACCATTTGACATCATTGCCTTGTCAAATTTCTCATGCCACTGCTTTGGCGCTTGTTTTAAACCATATAATGATTTAACCAATTTACACACTTTCTTTTCTTTTCCGGGAACAGAAAAACCTTCTGGTTGTTCCATGCAAATTTCTTCATTTAACTCACCATTTAAGAAAGCGGTTTTCACATCCATTTGATGAATTTCTAGATTGTATAGAGATGCAATGGCAATTGGCATTCTAATGGATGTTATTCTAGTAACTGGTGAGTATGTGTCAAAGTAATCAAGACCTTCTTTTTGTCTAAAACCTTTGACCACAAGTCTTGCCTTGTATTTGTCTATTGATCCATCCGCTTTCAATTTCCTTTTGAAAATCCACTTGTATCCAAGAGGTTTACAACCTGGTGGCAAATCTACCAATTTCCAAGTGTGATTTTGCAAGATGGATTCAACTTCACTGTTGACGGCTTCTTTCCATAAAGGACCTTTAGGACTGGACATAGCCTCTTTAAAAGTTAAAGGCTCATTTTTAACAAAAATGTTAGGAAATCTGGACCAAAAGATTTTGAGGTTCTAGCACGTTTACTACGCCTAAGTTCCTCTTCCTCATTTTGATCTAACTTTGTTCTTGATCATGTTCTTGATCCTTACTAGTAATAGCATCATGAGATCTTTTATTGTTACTAGTTTCCTGTCCAGTTTTATTTGGAAATACATGTTCAAAGAATGATGCATTCCGAGACTCAATAATAGTATTTACATGCATTTCAGAATGTTCTAATTTATGAATCAAAAACCAATATGCACTACTATTCTTGGCATAACCAATGAAAATGCAATCAATGGTCTTAGGACCTATCTTAGTCTTTTTAGGACTAGGAATAGCCACTTTAGCCAAGCACCCCCACATTTTTAAGTATTTGTAGGATGGTACTCTACCATGTCACATTTCATAAGGTGTTTGATTCACTTTCTTTCGGGGTACTTTATTTAAAATGTAATTAGCAAAAAGTATTGCTTCCCCCCACAAATTCTGAGGTAATCCAGAACTTATTAACATAGCATTCATCATTTCTTTTAAAGTCCTATTTTTCCTTTCAGCAATTCCATTTGCTGAGGTGAGTAAGGTGCGGTGGTTTGATGAATTATTCCATGTTCTTTACAAAACTCACCAAAAGGTGATTCATATTCACCACCTCTATCACTTCTAAGTTTCTTGATTTTCTTACCAAGTTGATTTTCAACTTCATTCTTATATTGAATGAAAGTTTCCAAAGTTTCATCCTTGGTTCGAATTAAATAAACATAACTATATCTAGTATAATCATCTATAAAAGTGATAAAATACTTTTTCCCACCTCTGGTTTGAATTGATTTAAAATCACAAACATCACTATGAATTAATTCAAGTGGTTCCGTACTTCTTTCAATTGAATGAAAAAGAGTTTTAGATAATTTTGCCTCAACACAAATTTCACATTTATGATTTGAATCAATATCAAATTTAGGTAAACATTCCATATTAATTAATCTACGCAAGATCCATAATTAACATGTCCTAGTCTACCATGCCATAAATTTGAAGACTCAAGCAAGTAAGAAGAAGATGTAGTATTATTAATAACTGAGGGTACAACGGTCATTACATTTAACTTGAAAAGGCCATCAGACATGAAACATTTTCCTACATACATCCCATTCTTAGTAAGTACAAATTTATCACTCTCAAATACTAGCCTAAACCCATTCTTACTCAACAGAGCCGGAAACAAGATTCTTGCGAATATCCGGTACATGCAGTACATTGTTGAGAGTGAGTTCCTTTCCAGATGTCATCTTGAGTACAATCTTCCCTTGTCCTTCAACTTTGGAAGTTGAGGAGTTGCCCATAAAGAGTTGTTCACCATTGTCCACTGCAGAATAAGATGTGAACATCTTTTTGTCGGCACAAATATGGCGAGTAGCACCAGTGTCCACCCACCATTCTTTAGGATTTCCGACAAGATTTATCTCGGAAACAACTGCAGAAAGATTGATGTCATCGACACTATTGGAAATATTGTCCACTTCGGTCATATGGGCTTGAGCAAGCTTCTTGCTTGTTCTTCTTTTATTTTTGCCTTCGCTACGGCAATCTTTGGCCCGATGTCCCTCTTTGTCACAGATGTAACATTTGCCATTAAACTTGTACTTTTTATTCTCCCCCCCTTTAGAGCCTTGTGCTGAACTTTCTCCAGAAGACTTTCGTTTCTTGATTTTTGAAGCATGTTCCACCACATTTGCCTTAGACTCCATAGGAAGCTTACCAGCCCGGCTTTCAGAATTGCAGTTGTCCTCCTCAATCCTCAAACGCACAATTAACTCGTCCATAGAAATTTCTTTGCGCTTGTGTTTGAGGTAGTTCTTGAATTCTTTCCAGCCTTTTGGTAATTTTTCAATTAAGGCTGCAACTTGGAAGGATTCACTGAGAGACATACCTTCTGCGTGAATGTCATGCATAATGAGTTGGAAATCTTGAGCTTGGCTGATCACAGTTTTTGAATCAACCATTACAAAATTCAGGAATCTACCAACCACAAATTTCTTTGAGCCGGCATCTTCCGTTTTGTACTTTTTCTCCAACGATTCCCAAAGTTCCTTTGCTGTCTTGATCGGACTGTAGACGTTGTATAATGTGTTGTCAAGTCCGTTCAAGACGTAATTCTGGCAAAGGAAATCAGCATGTTTCCAGGCATCAACTGCAGCAACCACTTGCCGGTCGGTTTCATCCTCTTTCAGGATAGGAACATCTTCACGGAGGAAACGAGCCAGGTTCAGAGTTGTAAGATAGAACAACATTTTCTGTTGCCATCTTTTAAAGTCAGTTCCTAAGAACTTCTCTGGCTTTTACCGTGATTTACCGGTACTGTTACAACAGGAGAGGGGGTTGGCGTCATTGCAGCCACCACAGTTGTACTTGTTTGGGCATTAGTTTCAGTAGCCATTATTCTAATATATAAAACAAAATTAGAACTAGAATTTACACTACACAGAAAATTAAACCAAATTCACAGAATTAAATTCTGTAAAAATAAAAGAAACAAAAATGTAACTTTTATTTTCCAATTAATTTGGAAATAAAATAAAATTTTATTCAACCAAATTAATTCCACACAGGAAATCAAATTCTGTAAAATAAAAGAAATAAGAATATAACTTTTATTTTTCAATTAATTTGGAAATAAAATAAAATTTTATTGAACCAAATTAATTCTACACAAAAATTAAATTCTGTAAAATAAAAGAAATAAGAATATAACTTTTATTTTTCAATTAATTTGGAAATAAAATAAAATTTTATTTAACCAAATTAATGCCACACAGAAAATAATTTTCTGAAGAAGAAAGAGAAAAGGAAACAAACGAAAAAATTTTGTAAACAGAATAAATTCGAATATGTCTTAAGATTGTTGGAACAATCTTCTGTGTAAATAAAATAAATTGAAATAAAGCCAAACAAATAAATAAATAACGTACCGAATTTATTTATCAAACTGAATTAAAAATTCAAAGATTAAGTCGAGTGTGTGACACTCTGTCCTTAAGACAGATTCGCCCCGCTATGGTGCTTACGGTTGAGTGGTGTCTATCTTCCAAGATACAGTGATCTTTAATCAATTTGTAGTAGCACTCCAAAACAAATTATTCGGTGAACCAAACCTGTGATCTAACTCTCTGAATATTTATTCTAAAACTAGAACGAAGAAAAATGCACAAAAGAAAAATCTAGACATCAAAGAGGCAATGTTCAGACTGTTTTTCGAATAGAAAATATATTCACCAAGACTGCTGGAATTGATGGTATTTATAGGCAGCAAACAGTCCCGAACAGGTATCAATCTAAAGGCAAAAGGTGTACAAACAAATTGAACAGGTGCCATTTGATTTGTCCGTTTGCTAAGAACAAATTTTCAAAAAGATTGAAAATAGTACCGTTGCTGACCGTTTGCATCTTGGAACATATTTTCAAATTGCTTTGAAAATAGCACCGTAGGTGGAATAGTGAAAGGAACTATTGGGATATATATATATATATATTAAACTAATTGAATATATATATATATATTAAACTACTTGAATAGTTTAATAAATAAAGGAAGAGGTACAAATTTTAAGAAACCACTTAAGAACCAAATTTGAATTTATAATTAAATTAAATTCCCACAATTACGAACTTTAGGAAACCACTTAGGAACCCAAAATTTGAATTTAGAATTAAATTAAATTCCCACAATAATTTTTATTGAAAAAATTCAAATGAATTTTATCTAAAAAAAATTAATGTTAGACCCAATTCACTCATAAATGGTTTTGACGTTCCGTCTTCACCATGTGACTTGCCACGTGGCAAGGAACACTTCACCTCTTCGGACCCACCCCAAAAGACGTTTGGGGTCCACTCAATTTTGGCCCCAAAGTCGGCCCAAAATGTGCCTATATTAACCATTTTTCCAACAGTTTCTTCTAGATATTTTATGAGATGTGAACATGCTCACCTCAACAATTGTATATATGCATGGGGAAATTCTATTTGCACTCCACAATCTCTCTCACTGCACACCATCTGTCTATTTTTTTTTATTACATTTGTGACCCTTAATCAAATTACCATTTTGGACAATTTTCTAAACCCTAATCTCTCAATACATACCCTCCCTACACACCACCAACTACCACCATCACCACCAAACATCGCTTCTATCTTCCGCCGCTTGATCTCCACCTCTGACCGCCATTATCAGCCACCACCACCACTTTCCTCCCCAGCCACCATTGTTGCCACAGGGGACTCTCTACCATCGCAAACAGCCCTGCCCCCACCCTAGCCATTGCAACGAACCCTATTGCTCAGCCCTGACTCGCTACCTATCTCCCCACCTCATCCATCGCGATCCAGCCTCCTATCCTCCTCCACCTTAGAGAGAGGGAATGTAAGAGAGAAAAAGAAAGAGTGCTGCTATTAGCACCTACCTTTCTTCTTTGGACCCCCATTTCTTTTATTTTTTTTAATTCCAATTTTGTCCAAACATAAAGTTACATTTTTACCCTCATCCCTAACACTCTAACCCTAATTAACTGTATGTTTGTTGTCATTGTAAATTTGTCCTATGTGTTGTGGTCCCAGTAGAATCAGGAATTGGTTTTTTTTATTCTATTACTCTATGCTTGTCATATAATGTAAACATAAATGTATGTTTGCTTTTATATTCTTTTTTTTGTTTTGTGTGATTTGTTTAAGGATTAGGGATTATTCAATTATTATTTTACTTCATGTTGGTTACATGCATGAATATTTATTTGTTTAGGGTATTGAGTGGTGGTCCCCAAATGTATTTATGGAAGGTTTTTTTTTTCCCCTTTAGAAGGGAATGCTGAAATTCATAAATGCTTTTACTTTATGTTGGTTGCATGCATGACTATTTGTTTGTTTAGGGTTTAGGGTTGTGGTCCAACAAATGTATTTATGGAAGTCTTTTCTTCTTTAGGAGTGTATGGTGAAAATGTCAGACAATTTCGTTACTGTTCAAATGCACCATGGGGGCAATTTTGTCTTTCATCCGCATGTTATTTATAAGGGTTGTAGGGTGATTTTGACTCTGATAAAATGTCCATGTTTGAGTTAAGAGACCTTTATTATGACCTGATAGGTGAAAAAAAGAGCAAACATAGATATGTATTATACATGGCCTAGTTATAGTTTAGATGTTTGGTTAAAAACATTTTACAGTGATATTGATGTGATGAAAATACTTGAGGCTTATAAGGGTTTGGATTATGTAGTAGTTTATGTAGATAAGGGTGTACATCCTATTATGGTTTTGTCATCTAATGGTGCGTTGTTGTTAGATTCCAATGGTGCACAAAAGCATACTAAGGGTGTACAAGAGAGAGGTAATAGTACACATGAGAAGGTGTTGCAGATTGGTTGTGTAGAACAGAGTAGACCACCACTTACAGTCAATCAAGCAGATGATGTTGGTTGGTATTCAGATCCTGATGATAATGATGAACTAATTAGTCTGAAAGGGTCATTAGATAAGGAAGATAAGGCAGATGATGGATACCCTGAATACAAAGTAGGGATGATGAAGGATCCCAAACTTGTAGTTGGAATGAAGTTTCCTAGTCCCTAAGTTTTCAGAGAGTATTTGAGGAAGTTCAATGTTATCAATGGTTATGATATAAGATACACCAGAAATGAAAGTGCTAGGATCATTACTGTTTGTAGGCATAACTGTAGTTGAAGGATACTTGCCTCTCCATTAGGGAGAACCACAACCTTTCAAATCAAAACTCTATACATGTCGGAGGCATTACAACAACAAATAAGCCAACTCTTAGTACTTGGAGAAGAAGTTTGTAGATGAGGTGAGAGATGATCCTAACATTAACATAGCCTCTTTCAAGAAAAAAGTGAGAAGAGAGATAATGGTAGATACAAGTAGGTTTCAAATTTATAGGGCAAAGAGAAAGGCAAGAGAGATCATTGCAGAGGATTTGGCTGAGCAACAGGATTAGGGATTATGCAACTACAGTTCTGAGGCAAAATCCATCAAGTCACATTTCAATAACAACTGATCCCGAAAAGACAAAGCCTACATTTCAAAGGATGTATGTCAAACTTGGTGCACAGAAATAAGGATTTCTAGCAGGGTGTAGACCAATAATAAGACTGGATGGTTGTCATTTAAAAGGGATTTTTGGAGGGCAACTACTCAGTGCTATTGGGAGAGATGGAAATGACAACATGTACCCTATTGCAGTGGCTTTGGTTGAGATTGAGTGTAAAGTTTCTTAGTCTTGGTTTCTTGAGGAATTGATGAGTGACATTGGGAGTGTTGAAGAGATTAGTTCAACTATTGTGCAAACTATTGATATGTTTTTTGTGGCTTTTTAGCAGATTATATTAATTGGCAATTGTGGTATTGAAATGCAGCATAATTCTGTAAATGGATTACTTTTGGGCCATTGTAATGCAGATGTACGGACCATTTTGGCATTGTAATGCAAATTTTTAGAAGTTTTGTTTTTGGCTTTGGAAAAATATCATTGCTTTGATTTTTTGGTTCATTGTTGAATAGCATTGTCATTGCAAATTTGTTCTTGTCATTTTTGTTCCATTGGTTGGGATGAATTATTTGTTTTGCAATTAAACTCAGCAGGGTTTACTTGTGTTGGAATAAGTTTGAATGAATTTTAATGTTGGTTCTATTTTTTGCATTGGAATGTAGTAAAACAATTCAGAATTATTTGTTTTTTTTTTAAAAAAAATTAAACTTAGCAAGGTTCTATTTTTTGCATTGTTTGCATTGCCATGCAGTAATTAAAAAAAAATACAAAAATCACTAATTTCATAAATATAATTTCATTAATTTCAAACATACATCAAGTACATAATGCACCTTACAAATTCATTTCATACTGAACATTAACATGGTGCTAATGAAACACATAACCAAAACCACTATAGATGCCTTCATCATCATGTTTAGTGTCTCCATATTCATTTCTAGCTTCATGAGTCTTCCATTAAAGTGCACACCTTCCTTAACTTTTGGCTTCTCATCATCAATCTCATCGCTTCCATAGGTGGGATCAAATCTAACTGGGTTGCACCAAGCCCATAAATCACAACCCCCCAAACCCGCATTTTCATACACATAGTACAACCTACCTTTCGAAGGCTTTTCAGACTCTACGATTCTAATAGCTGTTTTTTTTCCCACAACGACATTTCTTGTTGATGAACCTCAACATTTGTCCTTCTCACCGCTGTAGACACTCCATTTTTGACCGTCCTCAAGACTCGGTTGTGCTTGCAGGTACATCCGGACACAAGTTCGATTGCTCGTCGGGCATTCAACTTTTGCGGCGGAACATCACAGGTTCGAGCTTCCCAGACCCTGTATCATTTCTGCCCCATTCTTGGACCATGACTTGGTCCTCTTAGAATGTGTTCCTTGGTGCACTGCCGGCTACCTTTTGGCCCTGCCGGCCTTCACTTTGTTCCTGCCGGCCTTCACTTTGTTCCTGCCGGCCATTGATTGAGCCTGCCGGCAATCAATGAGCCACTGCCGGCCATATTTGATGGCCAGCAGCACCCCTGTCTCAGCAGGTTTCACTCCAGATATTTTGAGCCAGCTGGAATCCTTTTATCTGCCCTCCATACACGTATATGGAGGGATGAAGCTCTTGCCAAGCTTCTTGAAGAAGCTTTGCATTGTTTTTCTTCTATATAAGGAGAGAGCCTCTCTCCTTATCAGAGGTTCAGATTTTTGGAGAAGAAATACCTCTCTCTCTCTCTCTCTATTGTGGTTGATTTGTGCTTTGAAGTTCATTTTCCTTGCACTTTTACACTACAACACTTAGAGATACACCACCATCTTTGGATTGAGGTTCTTGGGAGGACTTCTTGAGCTCTGAAAGTGAGGTTTCACCCCCTGAAGTTGTTGGTTTCGAAGTTGATCTTCAAGGGTGAGCTTCTTCCCCTTTTTAGCACTTTCTTGTACCTCATTTTGGCCATACTTTCATATTGTTTAGGCCTTTCTTTCAACTAAAAAAAGTCTTGTTTTTAAGTGCCTTTGAAGTTTGTTTAAGGTCTTTTTGGTGTTAGGGGTGCACAACCCTCTTTTATGCTTTGTTTAGCCTTGTTTTGAGCCATGCCTTAAGGCCTCTGAGTTAGCCTTGGTTTGGCCTACTAACCACTGAAATCCAGTGGATTTTTAGTAGTAGGCATGTGGTTTTGAGGCCTCAAATCAGAGGGGGTGGCCCCCTCTCTTTTGGTTTTGATTTCCTTGCATTTTTGGCCTTCCAAAGGAGCATGCCTCTCTGTATTTTTGAGGCTTGGTTCAGGCCGCTTTTTGTGACTTTTAGGACCTGCCTTGGCTCTGTCCATGGCTGGTTTGGTCACCTTTTGCATGCATCTTGTATGTGTAGTGTAATCTCATTTGTAGCTCATCAAAGTAGCATGTTTGCCTAGCTTGTGTTGAGTCCATTTCAATAAGATTTTGGTGATGTTTTACCATGCCTTAGATCTTTTTTGGGTTGGTTTTATCACTCCATGCATGCATAACACACTTGTAGTGTAAATCACACACACTAGCTTTGCATGCTCCTTGAAGTAGCATGTCATTCTAGCCTATGTTGTGTCCATTTCAGCATGTTCTTGGGTTTGTTTTACCATGTCATACCTCTATTTAGGTTTGGTTTGGTTAGCCTTTGCATACTCCATGCACTTGTAGTGCATTTCCATGAAATAACCTAATATGCATCATGTTGTGACATGTCATTTTAGCATGCTTTTGGCTTAACTTCCTGAAGCTTTTGTCTATGTTTTAACATGCTTTAGATCTGATTTTGGTTGTCTTGGTCATCCACGACTTGCTTTGCATAGCTTTGGTTCAATCTTGCTTGTAAGCTTTGTGTATTGAGTCCACTAGCATGCTCTACTTGGCCTATTCTAAATTTGGCATCATTCATAATGTGATTTCAGTTCATGTCTCATGTCCATGTATTCACATTTCTCACCCATTCAATGCGTTGGAGGGTTTGCCCCTTTATGCCTTAACACGAACCATTGCAGTATGCCTTTATGCCATAGCTTGTGAGCCATCATCTCAGTGGGTTTTTGGGGTTATTATGCCATGCCTTAACTCTGATTTTTGTTAGTTGAGTCATCCCATGCTTGGTCTTAATAGGTGTAGTGTAATCCACCTTATTTGACTTGTATGCATCATGCCTCATGCTCTTCATGCTAGCTTGTTTTGGCTTACTTCCATGCATGTTTTAGTATTGTTTTAACATGTACTAGGACTATTTTGGGTTGCCCTTGCCATATCCTTCATACTTTGTATAGCTGTAGTGTAATTGGCCTTGTAAGTTTTGTGTTTTATTGACTCATGCATGCTATCTTTGAGCTATTTAGATGATTTAGCATCACTTAATACTTCATTTCAGAGCATGTAGCATTGCCATATTCCCACTTCAATCATGCTTTAAGTACCTTTGAGTGTTGTGCATTATTGCCTAGTTTATGGCTTAGCTTGTATGCTTGCATACTTAGGTCTTTGGGCCCTCATCTCAGCACGTTTAGGTACTCATTTTGACCTATTTAAGCTCTATCCATGCTTAGTTCATGCATTTGTGCCATGTATTGCATGCCTCCTTTGTAATCCTCTTTGATAGCTCCATGCTTTAAGGACCTTGGCATACTTTACTTGTGTTGTTTAAATGATTTGGCATCGTTTATCATCTCATTTTAGTGCACTTAGTGTTGTTACACTTGCACATTTGTCACTCCTCAAGCACTCTAGAGAGTTGAGCTCTTAGGCCTCTTTGATGAGCCATTGCATTTTGCATGCTTGTGTGTGTTTTGGTGACTTAATTTCAACACATTTGGCTACTGATTTTAGGCATGGCTAAGGCCTATCCATCTTTAGTGTAAGCCCATCTTACCATGTTGTCACATGCTTGTCCCACTTCGTATGTTGTTGCATACTTGTCCGCCTTCACATGCCTTGCATGTTTGTATGTTCATGTTGCATTTTATCATGTTGTTCAAGGTTGTTACCTCACATCATGCTTATATGCCTGTTGCATGCTCGGATTATTGCATTGCATATTTGTATGCTTAAGTCATATCGCATGTTTGCCATGCTTGTTTTGCATTGTCGTTTGGATTAAATTGTTAATCCGAGCACGAGGAACGAGGGGCATTTCATACTTCAAGTGATGAAACGTGTCTCAATTCTCGGTCGCCGACGCTCTTGATGATCCATGATAGAGTTCTAGGCACTTATGTGTTTATTTGTGCATTCATTTCACATTGATTTGCACAAGTTGGATCTTTGGCCATCATGCATCGAGATGCGTGATTGATGGTCGTGGATCGACTATGCCTCTCCCTTGATGTTTTGAGATGATATGGGGTGGCATAGTGCGTACATATCCTTGGGAGACCCTCCATTTTCTCTGTTTTGTGCTCTACTGCAGCTTGGTGTCCCAGCACATCAGTGGCTGGCAGTGCCTTGCAGATGGCCGGCACCCCTTCATTTTTGGTCGGCAGTGGCTCCCCATGGCCGGCAGGCCACTGATGCACTCCCTAGCATGTTTTTGGTAAGTTCCAGCAGCAAGGTCTCAAGGACACCCTGCAGATAGAGCCTCTAAAGAGCAACCAGAGAGCGTTTCGAAGCGAGAAACCAAATGCGAGCATGCATACTCCTCTCCTTCTTCGAACAGAGCTAGAGCAGCTTATTTTTCATGCTTACTTGTTAGTTAGCATCAATTTGTAATAATTAATTAATTCGTTAATTAGTTAATTGTTGTAATAATTAGTTGTAGCTAGTTATTCAATTCGGTTATGTAATAATTAATTAGCTTGTTAGTTAGTTAATTAGCCAGCATGTATTATTTATTCGAACCCTCCTTCGGGAGGGCGAATCTTGTAATAAGTGTGTGTGCGTGTGTGCATGTCTTCCAACCTCCATTTCTTTCTCTTTTTTACTTACCTGCTTTCGTTGGTTAGTTTTAGGTCATGTTTCAAATTAGCATACTTATGCTTTGCATGTTTACATCCATTCATCTGTCTAGCATACTTATGCTTCGCATGTTTGCATACATTCATCTATTTTGCATGCACCGGGCTCGGCGCATCATACTAACTGCATCGTATTTCAATTCCAATTTGAATACATGATTATCAACTGCTGCATCTCACATGCCACTTAAGAATAGCCGAGCCTATTTCTAGTTGCATTTTGCATGTGTTGCATTAGCCATCTTAACATGAACTACGATCATGCATTGATTTCTAACTAGTTCTTTGTTTTGGCTCGGAGTACTAGGTAAGCTTTTATGCTTTAGCATACTACATGTGTGCCATTGATTGCCATGAGGCTATTTGCTTAAGTGTTTAACTGCCTGAATGCCTGTGGGTGAATGTTGGATTGCTTGAATTGGAACAATTCATTGAAATCCGCATTTTAGCCTACTTACGAGTAGCAAACTTCAAACCATTTTCCAAACAAACGGATATGCGATGCTTTGTTCCAAATTAGGCGATCTAGTCTATACTTGTTTGCTGTGCGCATCACATAGTAAGACTAGCTAATTAACCGGAATAAGAACGCATGTGTTTTAAAAAATAAGATATCATGTTTAGTAGTGGCCGATCTTTGATCGGGCTAGCGGAGGTGCTCATAGCTGACCTTCCCCAATCGTACCCAAGTTCTCGAGCCGAGGCAACTTTGGTGATGACGGACACGTGGCCTTAGGCACGAGTCAGGGTTTCCTAAATTCCCCCAAAATAAAATATTTAGGTGGCGACTCTGTATCTGGCAAAGCAGTCCATGTTTGGCACTTCTTTCTTAAAAATCAGTTTTCCAAAACGATTTGCCGGATTTGAACTCTTTGGTGATTTATCAATCTCACATTGCACATTGTGAGATCAGATTAAGAACCGTGATAATTTGAGTCCGAACTGTAGCATGAAGCCCTCGAGGGCGCGTCTACAACCGCCTATGCTTGAAGAGGACATTTTTACTGGCCTGCAACTCAAACATACAGAGGAAAGAGAGAGTATACAAAGCAATCTTCTTGGGTAAGATTTTATTTCTAACTCTAGGGGCATTTTGGTCTTTTCATTACAAGGGACCATCATCAGTTCATGCCTAATGACACATTACTCGCATGTATTGTGGGGCTTGTTAGAATAAATAGAAATGCTAACTGTGCACATCAACCTAATAACCACAGGGGGGTTATGTGGTGATATTCGAACGTCAGGGGGTAATCCCCACCTGCCCCAAACCATAAGGGGTAAAGTGAAGTTTGCCCTTTAAAAAAAAGGTAAATCATACTGATACCCTCCTAAAGTTTGTTTTTAACACAAATTTACTCTTGATGTTTAAGAAATTACACTGCACCCCCTTTTAGATTTTGTCTTCTAACAGAAATAAAAAAAGAGATAATGACATCAATATCAAATTACCGCATTGCCCTTTGTCATCAATAAGCCTACTATATATACTCCAAAAGACAATTCCATTGATAAAATCTTGTCGAACCCTACTGTGAACAGTTAATTTGTGAGCCATACTTCAATATACATTTAGTAAATAATTCCTTATTAAGTCAATACACACACAGATATATATATATATATATATATACATAAATATATATATGTACAATCATTTTAGTATATAAAATGAGTCTTCAGTGTCAGTAATACAAACATTTATACATGCATGTTGATGGTGACCAAAATGACTTTCTTTCTCTCTCTCCAAATTAAACATTCAGTGCTAACCACAATGACTCTCTTTAAAATTAAAAACCTAGGAAAGGAACATAACAATCGAATGAACAAGAAGTATTCAAGGAAATGCCCTAACAAATTGATATGTTTCGAAGACAATGAGATTATTTATCTGCTACTTTACTCTTGCATTTGCCTCTACCTACATCACTCATTTACAGCCATCACATCAATTTTCAACAAATTCTCTAAATTAATCCTTATTCTACCTAACCAACCACCAGAAACGTACCCAAAAAAAAAAAAAACCCTTAGTTATTTCACCACTTCACAATCATGATTGAGCACCAAGATTTGATTATTGATAGTCCACTATACAAAAGAGCGATCAGATACATATAATTAAATACCAAATAAAGGTGGTGTTATGCTAATAGAGAGAAGTATAGACGATGGTAGCAAAGTCACCTCCATTTTTTGAAGATATTTGAGCTTCCAAGTGGTGGTGATGGAAGATCTAAACGGTGGAATGAATAAGGGAAATGAGGAGAGAGAACTTGAAAAGGAGAGAAAGAGAATAGAAGAAGAGAGATTAATTAGGAGAAATGGTCTAGGATTTTGAGAGTTTATTTTTTTTAATTCTTTCTTTCAAGGGTTAAAATCAGCATTTTGAAAGAATGACATGGTGACGTCGACAAATTCGGTAATACAACAGGATTTTTTTGTAATACAACTGTAAACTTTGAGGAAGAAAAAGTAATTTCCAGAATATCAAGATGTTTTTTTTGGATAAGCAAGTCATATTATAACCAAAAAAGAAAGATATACAATGAAGTTCAATACACATCTTTTGTAGGGAGAATAAACATAAACAAAAACAAACTACTCCCTCAAGAGAAACAAACTAAGCCTGTAGATGACAAACAAAACATACACAACAAAAGATTCAAAATTTCCCTCTAGCACTCTTCAAGTAATGAAGTTTCGTTTTGAGTTTTCTTTGTTATCCTCCTTTGTAGTCTCCCCATTAATGGGATCACTTGGAGATGGACTCCCTCTACTTTTTAGGCTCTTCGTTTGACACAACAACTCTTGATTTAATTCTCCATTCTCCAACTCTCCCATATTACATGATTCAAGGACATCAAAAGTATTAGATGTTGATGGGGTGAAACGCTACGTCTCCCCCTCTTTGTTTATCACTGTCATTGAACATTGCCCATCATCTCTCCCTTTTTTCTTCACCCCTTCCCACTTAGTTGAAACTTGTATGTTAGTCTCCTTGACTCTCCACTCTTGTTTGGAAGATGGAGGGTTCAAAGTCTTTGGCTTCTGATGGCACAAATTAGTGGTATGACCAAAAGTCTTACAAACATCACACCTTTGAGGCTTCCATGGAACCTCAACTTGAATCTCATATGGGTCACCATAACCAAGATTTATTTTGAAAGACTTAAGGATCTCTTTATTTGCTGGCACTTCAATATATATTCTTGCAAATGTAAGTCTGCTTCTCTTGAATGTAGGCTCATCCAAATAAAGAGGAGTTCCCATGATGCTAGCAATGTAACCCAAACCTTCTTCAGTCTAAAGCTCCAAAGGAACATTATACAACTTCACCCACAACGGCACACTCAAAAATTCACACTTTGTTAGTTTTAGTCCAGGTTGCCATTTTTTAACAACAATCAATCTAGCCCCAACGTAATAGGGGCCATCTTCCAAAATTTTGTCTATAGCCTCTTCACTTTTTACTTTAAAAATAAAAAAACCCATTATCATTGGAGACAACATCTTCAAGCAAATTTCTCCAAAGTTTCTTTGCCCAAGTTTTCACATAATGGAAAGAGAATCTTTTATCAATGAAGTATCCAACCAAGGCATTTTCCCAATGAGAAAAGCCTTTTTTTGAGATCTCTGTAGGGACATTATACATGCCATCTACTAGGTTCTCAATCTTATGGGCACCTATTTTATACTTCATTTTTGACACCTTGTTAATCTCTTCTTTAAGTAAAGAGCTCCAAGCTTGTAGAGGCTTACCTGATATAGCAGTTGTATCACCATTAAGACATTCACCCTTGCCAAATTGTGTGTCTTCCATATGTAGTTCAACCAAATCCTCATTTCTACAAGCTCGCATATTTTCAACACTATAGCGACCCCGGTCTTTTCCCATTTGGTTGTTGCATCCGGATTTAGGTTCCGTAGATCCTATTGTTATATAATTGTTGTTGTCGTCCTTTAATTTCTTATTTCTGAGTTATGGGATGCATTGAGCAGGTTTGTTACAGGTTGGTAGTGTTTGGGAGCAGAGGGTTGCTGCCCAGAATTTTGACCCTTCGCTCGAGCGAGAAGTTCGTCGCTCGAGCGAGCTCTTTGTTTTTGGTCCGTCGCTCGAGCGAGCGGTTGCGTCTAGGTATAGACCTGAGAGCTGTGTTTCTTGGCTCGAGCGAGCTCTTCTTCGCTCGAGCGTGCGTCTGGTTGCAAACCTGAGGGTTTGAGTTTTTGGCTTGAGCGAGCAGTTTGTCGCTCAAGCGAGCTTCTGGTTGTTGGCTCAAGCGAGACATTCTTGGCTCGAGCGAGGGTTTTCTGTGTCTGGTCGCTTGAGCGACCAAGTCTTCGCTCGAGCGAGCCTATTTTATTTAAATAGGCAGCAACGGTTTTTAAAATACTTTTTCATCCTCTTTTTGATTCCAGAACCCTAGGTCCGTGTTTTCTCTCCCTCCACTCACCTTCTCTCTTAGGTTTGATCTACTTAGAGTGTATTTCTACCCTAGGTCCTTTGTTAAAAAGATAGAGTGGGTCGAGGGCTTCGTTTTAATCTGAGCAATAGTGGATTTGGAGCACCTTGGGTTTCCGCCATCTTCTCTATTTGAGTTCTTCGCTTCGAGGTAGGGATACCCTACTCCATCCTATAGGCTTTGTCCTAAGTTTTAGTCATTTTGATATATTGGTGTTGTTCGAAAATTTTGGGAAAAGCTGGGGTTTGATTTATAATTCAAAAAGGGGATTTTTCATCTATTAAACATCGTATGATTGAAAGTCATAAAAAATGACATTGATAGTATTAAATTAATAAAATTGAACCTTAGGGTTAATTTTGAGGAAAGGGAGAAAAGCCCTAACTGTTGTAATAAATTAATTTGCATAATTAATTTAGAGAAAAATGTGGAATTAAGTTTAATTCTTGAAATTGGTGAATTATGAGATTAAATGGTGTAGTTGGATAGTTTAATCACTCACCTATGTAAATATTGAATTTACATTTGTTGCTACATTTATTTCCTGTTTAGAAATAACTGTTTTGGGCTATCGATGGAGGATAGTCGTGATTGTTGTAGACATTGCATGTTGATTAGGGAAAACTGAAACTAATCACATTGAATGAGCCATTAAATATGACAGTTGAATTAATACAGCGAATTTGTGTATTGATTGAATATTGTGTATGATAAGTGTTTAATACATTGTATATGCATATTGTTTGGGAGGAGATAGGGGATGTACTCCATGGTTTGAGGGAAGATAGGGGATGGACTCTCAAACCTGTTTAGGAAGAGAAAGGGGATGGACTCCATTAGTACAGCAAATCTGTGTACTTATTGTTGTATGGAAGTGTATTAGTACAGCATATATGTGTACTTATCAATTGATGGAAGTGTTTTATCATGAGTCTTAGTCTTATTTAATTATTAATATCAGAAGAAATATAGATTTGAGATGTAGTCTCAGTTTGTTGCTTGGCCTGGTTCTGAGCCATGTCTGTATAGATGGAAAATTGGATAAATAATGGAAAGTGAAACTGTATTGTGATAAAAGTGATTTATAAGTGTAACCATCTATTGAATGCTATTGCTTTAGTCAATTCCTATATTTGGTTTAGTATATTTCTGCTGGGCTGTGGCTCACCCTATACGGGAACATCATTTTCAGGTCCAGGTGATATGTTACCTCCAAGGACTTAGCTTGGGAGGATTTGGAGTTGAAGACTCTTTCTTTTGGTTAGCTAGTTTGTTATTTTGGATGTTACATGTAATTACAAGCCAAGGGCTTAACCTGTAGTTGAGTTAGTACTCATTTCTTTTATGTCCAAGTATTGGCTTGGAAAGATGTAAGCCCGTAGGGCATTTACTTTTCGTTATTACATGTAATGTTTTCTTTTAAGAATACTCTGATGAATGGAATAATATTTTATTTTCTTATGTCGATGCATGTCAATATTGTATGTATTTTGGGTTTGATTTTGAGGGCGTTACAAACACTCTTTTGTTGCTTGGTGCCAATTACTTCTCTCCTTTGATCAACACTGAGTGAGCCAAGTTTATTTGTCATTATCATTTCATTTGCCGCCAGTGGGGAAACAATGGCCAATTTTGGCCACTGCTCAAGATCAGTTAGCACTCTAGTTGGTGAGTTCCATGCATTAGGTGTTTGATGCTTGTTTGATAATTGCTCAGTTGAGGCTTGCATTTCCACATTCAATTGCAACCGTGGTATACCAAGATTTCCACACAAACATAGATCGACACAATCACACTCGATTGAGCTATCCTCCGATTCCACATCCCTTAAACCCCTTTTATTTTCATTCGAGGGCCCTTGCCATGGTCCCACAAAATCTCCAGATATGAGAAATTTATGGGCTCCTCGAATGCGTGTAGACCTGTGGAGGATTACAGTAGGCATCTCATCGGTAGATATTTGAGCATCCACCTGATTATCAAACTCCTATAAGGAGACCTTGGTTGATTTCCATTTAGCAGATTTACATTTTGATTTTGCTCTTAGCTAGTTTGCCTTTCTTCATTGATAGCTTGCTGCCCTCTCTGTCTCTCTCTCTTTCTTTCTCTTTAATCATCTTATGACTTCCCAGTAGTAGAGTTCACTGAGGCATTTTGTCGAACAGGTGGAGGGCAAGACCTCTGGTTGCACAGGAAACTCTCCACCTTGTAAGTCAGCTTGGCCACTTTCAGCAACAACTAGGCTTAGCACTCAGTAACCTAGAATCCGTCTTTGGTTTTAAGAGAAACAAAGCCCTAGAGATTGAAGAACAGTGGGAACACCAACAATACCTGGAACATACTCAAAGCTCAAGTGTACCTAATAACTCCAAGCTATACCTGAGGAGGATTCACTTTGAAGGATTACTTTGAACAGTCCAAGGATATGATCAGATCAAACGACGGTGGTCCGCCTCGTTGGTTTTCGCCGTTGGAGTGCCGCTCTCGATCTTGGGGGATTTGGTCTCTGCTTTTGTTCTGGACTCTGCTCCGTCTCAAATTACTACTCGTTACTAATATCAAGGTGTTAATGTATTATTTTAATCACAAATGAAAGTGTTGTTGTAAGGTCCAGCTTGTCTCCAATTGGAGATCAAGATTGGACCATCCAATATGTAGAATTTGTCGAGTATTATATTCTTATAAAAAATTATATTGATTGAATATCGATAACTATTTGATCAGATCAGATTTCTGTCAACCTTTTATTTTTTTACCATTCATTTTTTTTTTATACAAAACTGATATGATCAAATAGTTATCGATATCTGATCCATATGACTTTATACAATGATATAGTACTTGACAAGTCCTACACATTAACAATTTAAATTATCAAAACAAGACCCAAAAATAAACTTACAAGCCGAACTGAATGATCTAATCTTGATCTCCAACTTGAAAAACAAGCCGGGCCGTTGTTGTAATTACCCCTTAAAAAACATTTGGTCACGGAGAATCTCTACCTGCAACCTAGCCACTGCAACTCTCAGCAAAACCATATCCTCATCTTATTATAAGAAAAAAAATATAGTAAATTAAATTTAGGAAAATTTACTCATAAGTCTTAATTTTTGAAACGTTGAACCATTTAGTCTTAAAAGTTTTATTATGCTCTATTTAATCCTATTTTTACATCAGCATGATGTAAATGATCTGATGTTTCATTCTATAATTTTAAAATTTATTGAAATCTGATGAATATTAGATGTTTTTCATCATATATTTTCAAATATTATTGAAATTTGATGAACATTAGATGTTTGAAATCTAATGTTTGTAACATGACTCTGATGTTATTAACATTGTATCTGATGTTATTAACATTGTAATGGGACCTTTCAATCTATAAAAAAAACTTTTAAGACTAAACAGTGCATAAGTTATTAATTTGAGATTTATTGGTGCATCCCTTGAGTTTATGGCATCGAGAAATGGATATGTATTACAGGCAAGCTAGCGAAGAGGATATAAAGCAGGACAGTGATGTTGACGAATAGAGAGATAAGCAGAGCAAGAAGCGGAGCAAGCCAGAATCTCAAAAATGAATAGAGTGGTGCTGCTGAGAAGAGCAACAACAACAATAACAACAGCCCCATCAAAATCAATTTCATGGATACAAAACCCCAATTTCATCGGATCACTTCTCCTCCACACTCGAAGACACTTCTGTTTGGGCGTCCTCCCCGATATCCTCGATCGGACCTCCGAATCTTTCTCTCTCAACTCCAAGGCCATGGACGCCCTCATCTCCGACCTTCAATCCCACATCAACAAGGTCCCCTCCTTCCTCTTCATCCATGTCTCTGTGTGTGTGTATATATATATATATATAGAGAGTATGGTGTTTACAGATTGTGTTTGTTTGGATAGATTATGGCTGGAGGAGGGGCAGTAGCTGTGAAGAGAAACAGGAGTAGGAATAAGCTTCTGCCCAGAGAGAGAATTGATCGCCTCCTTGACCCTGGCTCTTCTTTCCTTGAGCTTTCTCAGGTTCTCTTTCTCTCTCTCTTTGTACATTTGCCCTTTTTCTTTTTTAAATATAAATTTTACCATTTCTTTGTAGCCCTTTTGATGGGGACTACAATGGTGATCAAAATTCAATTAAATGTCTGAACAGTGGTGGAACAATTTTGAAGTTATGTCATAATTCTAGTCTAATTTAGTGTTTGGTTCGCTGAATTGTCATGGCCGCAACCCGCCCCTAGAGGTTAGGGACGCGACTGGCCAGTAATCATAGATTACCTACGGCCTCAATGACAAAATTTTAAAATATTTTAATAATATCGAGGCCTACAGCGGGAGCAAAACAAAAATAATATTGTCCATTTACACTTTAATATATATACACACAGAGGCATATCTTATACATCTCAGATCATACATATAAGACTTAACAAGAACAAATGCTAAAGCCTCAACATGGAGGCACATCTTGGGTGGCTTGACCAAAAGAGCGGACTCCGAGACAATCTCTAATGCTGATCTTCGAGTTGTTCACCCACATATATATAAGGGAGGGGGGGTGAGTTAAAGACCAGTGAGTAATACTAAAATCAAGAGGTTAATAAATGAAGTCCATCATAATATAAAATATGTCTTACAATTTCCAAAAATGAATCCTATATCATTTTTAAAATATCAAAGCATTTGCCATATCTTAAATTTCCAAATATCATATAATGAATTCAAATCGGACATTTGTCATATCAAAATCCATACATTATCAAATGACTTATATATCAAATTCAAATAGAGCATTTTTCATATCAAAATTCAGTATCAAAACATCATTCGTGGCATATCCAATAGAGTAATGAAGGGGCCCGAAGGCCTAAATCAAAGGGACCATCAAGGTCTAACGAAGGGACCATTCGGGTCTAACGATGGGACCACTTGGGTCTAACGTCAGAGATCTCTGTAATTCCAATAATCGAAGGGCTATGATATTGTTTCTTCTAGGCGAGGGCCTCACTAAAGGATGTCATGAATACTTTTCAAGAAGGGACATTCATTCATTCATTCATATAAAATAACATTTCATAAAATTATTCACGTAACAATATTTACAATACATTTCGACATATCTTTATAGAGATATTACTTATAGTAGGCTTGAACGAAGATAACTCCTCGGATGATCAGCCTACACAAAACACACAAACGAACACATCGAAACACAATATTACTCTCTTGATTTGATCGAATCTTACTTCAGTTATTCTTTCTTTTCAATAAGCTGAATTCATTCTTTACTTCTTAATCAATTAACTTATATTGGTTCTTGGTTTAATAATCCTTAATGAGGCTTAACTCATGCCTAGGAATGCTTGGTAAGAGATGAGAACAAAAATGCGAACAAGATGCAATTTCTCAAAACATGCTGAAAAGGCTTGACCGCTCAAGCCACCACTTGGTCGCTCGAGTGGACTGCACAGTCTGCAAAAATGCTGGATGGGTCAGATGTGCGCTTGAGCCAACACTTGGTCGCTCGAGCGACTAGCAAACATACGGTGAGTTTGCTCGAGCCACCAATTGGTCGCTTGAGCGGTCTGTAAAGACTGCAAAAGTTATGGAAGCTCGTAATGTTCGCTTGAGCCACCACTTAGTTGCTCGAGTGGTCTGTGAAAAATCTGGGTTTCAAAACTGAAAGTTTGAGCTTCCAAACTCCATTTCAAAACTTGGGATCATGCATGGCTTGCTCAAAAACATGGATTTACTTTGAAAAACACAAATACATGACCCCTTTAAAAATTATTTGCTCAAAACTTCGTTAATTTGTCAAAGATTGAACCAAAACTCCATGCATGCAAAGATTTTCCAAGCTTCTTTTCCTTAATGAACAAAATATGAAATCAAGTATGTAAACCATGAATTTTTCTGAAATCATATGCAATATACAAGCTTTCATGCTTTAAAGCTTCAAAATCCAAAACAAAATGATGAAATCTAACATAAACTTCCATAAACATGCGTGCAACTCATTTTCTTTGTTCAGAACCCATTTTCTTACAAAAACCATGGAATTGATTCTATAACTCTCTTGATTCATAATGCATGGAGGATTCTTTACAAAATATGAGCATGAATTCCTTACCTAAGGCTTCAATTTCAGAGATTAGAAGTGATTTCTCTCGGCTTCTTCAATTCTTCTTCAATTTTACAGTGTTGAGCTTTCTCTCTCTAGAGTGGAGTTCTCTCTCTCTCTCTCTCTAAAATTCCTCCAGCAGAAATGAATGAATGAAAATGAGTCTAACCTCGACTCATCAGAATATACACATGCACACACACCTCACTTCTTAACAATGCAACACATGCGCACACACTTGCACATTAAGGCTCCAGCACAACACTTACATGCACACACACACTAGGCTAGGATCCTCTACATACCACATCACAATTAATCACATGAGTAGGATTAGCTTAACTCTTGATTACACAATTAGCTTAATTAAACCACATTTAGCCATACTTAGTCGTAATTGATCATTTCCCACCTAACTCAATTAGTCTAATTAACTTCAATTAAGGCCCAATCAATCATATTTAATTTTATCAATCTGAATCATATTTTTAATCAAACTCCCAAAAGTCTCCAATTATTAAGTTAAACTTAGTGACATTATCAATTTTGGTTTCTCAAATCATTAAAGCCTTTAATTTTAGATCAGACTCAAAATTCCTCTCAATAAATCACATATACAAATAAGACACCTCACAAGCAATTCTAATCCAGAATAATCACAATTTCCAAACCTTGTAATTAATTTAATTTAATTAATTTCAATTTGGACTCAATTAATCAAATCTTAATTTTATTAAACTGAATCGAATATCTAATTAAGCTTCCATGTGATTCAATACTTACAATTAAATTTATTCAACTCACTAATTATACCTTCTTAAGCCATTTAGGTATTCAATTTCTAATTCCAAAATAAATCCCCAACAAAATCATATACGAACCAACTCAATAATGCTCAACAATTCCACAATTAAATCAGAATAATAGGCAATTAAAATTCAAATCTCCTTAATTAATTAAATGCAAAATATTATGCGTAGTGGGGTTGTCACAGGAATTGAGTGAAATAGAATAATCATTCTATCGCAATATCCATTCTCTAACTAAAAAAATAATAATAATTACATTGCAAATGAAGTGATCATTGGTCATTGTAAGGAAGGATCATTTCATAGGGGAGCGGAACGAATGATCATTTCAGCTCATTCCAGTGAACCAAGTATAGCATAAGAAAGCATTTAATTGTCGGATTAAATGGTATTCCCAAATTAGCTAGCATTTCAATTATTGAAGACATCAAACCAGAAAGTTTGGTAGTCTTATTTTTTAACAGTCTAAGTTTTTGGGATAATTGGTGATTTATCATGGTATAAGTGCTCGGGTTCTGAGAGGTCTTTGGATTCAAATATGTCTGCAAGACTGCACTCTGTTCTGTCTGTTTTGATGCACCTTGTTCTTTCGGTTTGTTTGCCTTTTCACTTGCAAGACAGGATAAGCACCTGGTGAAGAGGTTTAATTTGCCATACTTTTGTTGAGCTCATTTCCTAACTGCTTAAATTTTTAGGATAATTGGTGATCTTGGAAAGCATTACAAAGGCATTGACATCGTTGATTTTAGATTGAAAAAAGAAAAGAAAATGAATGGATACTATAATTCCCAAATATCAAGATTTTGAAAAAAAAGTGTTTGGTTTGCTGTTTTGAACAGTTACACTTAAATCTTTAAAAAACACTTGAATCTTAGAAATAAGTCAACCTAACTATTCACTCATTATTTACAAGGGTTGGATTTTCATCTAAGGTTGATGAAGCCAGTTTCCATCTTTACTGGTAAAAAAAAGCAAAAAATCCTTCTCTGGTAAAGCAAATGCTGCTAGTCCTAGACCATTAGCAGTCATGCCTCCAGTTACACAGGCACAACCTCACTCCGACAGCTTTACCTACATAATTCTGGACTTGAAAATTCTTATTATCATTTGTTAATGAAAGTTCCACTGTTAATGAAAATTCTTATTAACACTAGTTGGACTTGATGTTTCATTTAACTTATTTTGTGATGCTTTTGCTCACAATATTCTACGTTTCATGGATTAAGCTCGCAGGCCATGAACTATATGATGAACCCTTACCCTCTGCTGGGATAATCACTGGAATTGGACCGGTACATGGAAGACTTTGTATGTTTGTGGCAAATGACCCTACCGTTAAGGGAGGAACTTACTATCCCATCACTGTAAAGAAGCATCTTAGGGCACAAGAGATTGCAGCTCAATGCAATCTACCATGTATATACCTTGTTGATAGTGGGGGTGCTTTTCTTCCAAAGCAGGCTGACGTATTTCCTGACAAGGATAATTTTGGTAGAATTTTCTACAATCAAGCTGTAATGTCTGCTGAAGGTATTCCTCAAATTGCACTGGTATTGGGTTCTTGCACAGCAGGTGGTGCTTACATACCTGCAATGGCCGATGAAAGTGTAATGGTAAAAGGAAATGGAACCATATTTCTAGCTGGACCTCCACTTGTGAAGGTTTGTCATGACCTTCTTGTGATCCATAATGCCTCATGCCTTGTTTTTGTCTTTTGTTTCTTCTAGATATTTTATGAGATGTGAACATGCTCACCTCAACAATTGTATATATGCATGGGGAAATTCTATTTGCACTCCACAATTTCTGTTAGTGCACAGCATCTCTTTATTTTTTTTGTTGCATTTGTGACCCTTAATCAAATTACCATTTTGGACAATTTTCTAAACCCTAATCTCTCAATACATACCTCCCTACACACTACCAACTACCACCATCACCACCAAACACTGCCTCTGTCTTCCACCGCTTGATCTCCACCTCTGACCGCCGTTACCAGCCACCACCACCACCGTTTTCCTTCCCAGCCACCATCGTAGCCACCGAGGACTCTCTGCCACCGCAATAGCCCTGCCCCCACCCTAGCCATTGCGACCAACCCTGTTGCTCAACCTTGCCATCGCTACCCATCTCCCCACCCCCTCCATCGCGATCTAGCCCCCCTATCCTCCTCTGCCTTAGAGAGAGGGAATGTAAGAGAGAAAAAGAAAACCCTAGGGTTTTCAGATCTAGACAAAGAAGAAGAGGAAGGGGGAGGGGCTGGAGAGGGAGGGGGGGCTGCAAGTGCTGGTGGTGTATGTGGTGATTTGTGGTGGGAGGGGAGAGAGGCTGTGGAGGGCGGCAACCGGAGGAGAGGGGTTAGGGTTAGGGTTTGTTGGTGAAGAGGGTAATTTGGTATTATTTGAAAAATGGTGGTGTGTATTAAGACAAAATCAAAATTTTAATTTGGGCGTGGTGTAAATTGAGCAAATAGTGAGGAGATAGTGTGTATGGACACAACTAGTGGTGTGGCAAATAGAATTTCCCATATGCATAATATGTATCTAATTCATGAACATTTCAGGTGTATATATACTATGTTTATATTGCTTTCTACATGTGCATGTTTTTGTCAAAGCTGTGGGTTTTGGCTAAATGTAAGTCTTGACAGGCTGCTACTGGAGAGGAAGTTTCTGCAGAGGATTTGGGTGGTGCAACAGTGCATTGCAAGACGTCAGGTGTTTCAGATTATTTTGCTCAAGGTATTCCTTTTAAGTTATCATGTGATCGTTACATCATATTGGCCATTTCTGAACTTGGGGTTTTCTTGACCATTCTATTAACACAATTGATTTGTAGTCTGATGGAAACTTGTCATTATACTAGCTATGAAGGATTTATTAGCATTGATATGTTCTGATTAGTTTTGATGGCTGAATCCCAATATTCACATTTCTCAATTAAGAGTCTGAATTAATTTATTTTTCTTTATGAATATAAGAACAAGTGACCATTGTGGATGTCATAATTCCCAAACCAATTGCTAAATGGGATACAAACGATTATAAAAACGCGAGTTAGAATAGTAAAGCGCTCAACTCCTTTTTTTGCTCCATCACCCCGGAGAAGTTCCAGTGTATTTGCACTTGTGAAGTTGCAAAAGCGGATTGGGACATTCTTGAAACGATTTACCAGGGTACTACTTCGGTTAAGAGATCAAAACTTCAACGTCTCATGTCCGCTTTTGAAATTCTTTTTATGCGTGAGCATGAAACGTTTGATGATTTTTATGCAAAACTCAGTGACATTGTGAATTCCTATTTCTTTCTTGGTGAAAAAATCCATGAACCTCGTGTTGTTGGAAAAATTCTGAGGTCATTACTTGATTAGTTCCAATAAAAAATGATAGCTATTGAGGAGGCTCAAGACGTTGATAACCTCAAGCTGGATTAATTGGTTGGAAACTTGCAAACTTATGAGGCACATTTGGTTTCTAAGAAAAAACAAAAAGAAGTTGTGGATTTTTGTAGTGCTCGTGTAGTTGTTAAGAATCTGGAGTTTGAGAATAGTTTTGTTTTCGGATTTTTATGATATGCATGAGATCAAGTACGAATTTTTTGCTCCTATTACTCCACAGCAGAATGGGGTTGTTGAGAGGAAGAACCAAGTGGTTCAAGAAATGGCTAGGGTCATTCTCCTAAGCAAGAAAGTCTCTCTTAAGTTTTGGGCCGAATCCTTGAAGACTGTAGTTTATGTTGTGAATCGTGTGTATTTGAGGCCCGGTACATTACAAACCCCATATGAGCTATGGAAAGGTTTGAAACCTAATGTAAAATACTTTAAAATTTTTGGGAGGAAGTGCTACATTTTTAAAGATAGAGAACCTTTGGGCAAGTTTGACTCCCCTAGTGATGAAGGTATTTTTCTAGGGTATTTAACCACTACTAGAGAGTCTTTCGTGTCTATAACCTTCAAACTCTATGTATTTTGGAATCTATCAATGTGGTTGTAGATGACACAGGTTCTCCTATGGCATCCATTCATGAGGAGGAAGAAGTGTTCTCCCAACATCCAATGTGGCTTCACCAAGCCAAGATACAAGTAGTTTTGAGACGTGCCACAGGGGCAAACGTCTCATCATAATCAACACCATCAACTTGCATATAGCCTTGAGCAACCATTCTCATCAGATTTATTCTTGAAAATCCATTTGGTACCTATCACATTTGCATTTCTAGGTCTAGGAACAAGGGTCCACACTTTGTTACGCTCAAATTAATCTAACTCCTCGTGCATTGCATTAATCGAACAATCATCACATTTTTAGGCTCTTATCAATGAAACGTAACAAAAATGCGATACCTCCTCCTAAAGTTGCTTTTGGGTTTTCATCCAATTGGTAACATCTCGATCACTTGTTGCATAGGATAATTCAGTTTCACCCTTGCCGATGGCTCTAAGATGAGTGGAGAAGAGGATGAGGTGTCAATGGATATGTCTTCTTGTGTACACCTTGAAGTTAGGCTTGTCATAGGAGATGATGCTTGTACACCTTGATCTTAAACTTGAGCTTCTCCTTGGCTTGGTGAAGCCACATTAGATGTTAGGAGATCTACTTCTTCCTCCTCATGAATGGATGCCATAGGAGAACTTGTGTCATCTACAACCACATTGATAGATTCCATAATTGATAGAGTTCGAAGGTTATAGACATGAAAGACTCTACTAGTGGTTGAATACCATAGAAAAATACCTTCATCACTACGGGAGTCAAACTTGCCCAAAGGCTCTCTATCTTTAAAAATATAGCACTTACTCCCAAAAGTTTTGAAATATTTTACACGAGGTTTCCATAGCTCATATGGGGTTTGTAACGTACCGGGCCTCAAATACACACGATTCATAACATAAATCGCGGTATTCAAGGTTTCGGCCCAAAACTTGAGAGGGACTTTCTTGTTTAGGAGCATGACTCTAACCATTTCTTGAACCACTAGGTTCTTCCTCTCAACAACCCCATTCTGCTGTGGAGTAATAGGAGTAGAAAATTCATGCTTGATCCCATGCATATCACAAAAATCCGAAAAAGAATTAATCTCAAACTCACGACCTGATCAGTTCGGATTCTTGTGATCCACCCAATGGTAACACCTTGTTCATTTTGGATTGTTAGGACCAAGGACTTAAAAGCATCGAATGTATCTAATTTTTCTTGTAAAAAGTTTACGCATGTGAAACGAGTGAAATCATCAACCGTCAAGAAAATGTATCGTTTACCTCCACTGCTTTCAGTATGAGTGGCTCTCATAAGATTCATATAGACCAACTCAAGAGGACACTTGGTTGTAAGGCTGTTCACCTGCTAATGAGGGCTCGAGTTTGCTTGCCCAATTGACATGGCCCACACACTTGGTTCAAAGACTTATCCAATTTAGGCACTCCTCACACTAGCTCCTTATTGGCTATCTTGGCTAGGTCTTTGAAGTTGATGTGACCTAACCATTGATGCCATAAGTCTAGATTGCTTATGATGGCTAAATGACATGTGAGATCACTCGTGGTGACAATCCTATAGCAATTATTAGACGTGCAAACATGATGCATGACGGTATTTCCCTTTTTGTCCAAAATCTGACATTCGTCTTTTGAAAACAATACCTCATGATGTGAGTCACATTTGACTAATGCTTAAAAGATTAGCCTTAAGACCATCAACAAGCAACACACTATCCAGCTTCGGAAGACTGGGGGCACTTATAGAGCCCTTGCCAATCACTCTAGAAGTGCTACCGTCCCCAAACGTGACAATTCCTCCTTCATACTTATCAATGAATGTGAAGTAGGATTTGTCACTGGACATGTGATGAGAGGAACCACTATCAAGATATCACATGTGTGAGTCACATGATTTATAACTTATAAGCCATGTGAACAACAAAACAAATCAAGTCACTCTTTCTCACCCACACTCTTCTGGTCTTAACTAGAGAGGAATCACCATGATTCTCGGGTGATGTCTTAGCATTGTGAACACCATTTCGATCAAAGGTATTCTGCCTTGACATGTAGGGTTGTCTCCTAATCCAAGAGGTATTAGAATTCTTCTACCTTTTTGAGACTCTCTATCAAACAACTCATAACAATAAGGGCAAATGTGGCCATACCTACCACAGTGATGACAAATGAATACTGGATTTACCTTCCTTTCTTTGGCCATACCAACTTTGGGACGGTGAAGAGACTCATTATCATGTTGTATCTTTTGCTTCCCCTTTCCTTGAGTCCTTTTGTCATGAGATGTGGAAGCATTCCACTATTGTGATTTGTCAACACCAAAGCCAATTCCACTCTTCTCAAAGCCCATTTGTTGAGATCTAATGATATCTTCCAATGTCTTTGATCCTTTGTTCCAAATATCAATTTTTGCCTTAGCACCCTTGAGTTCTTCCTCTTTCTTGATAACTAGCTCATCCAAAGCAACTTGAGACATTTCGAGAGTCTCAATCTTTTTTCTTCATACACCACATAAATCTTTAATAACTCATCCTTCTCGGTTTCACAAGTCAAAAGTTCAGCACAAAGAGTTTGTCGATCATTAGAGATCTTGATGACATCATTTCTAGTCTCGAAAATTTCTCCCTTTAGTTAGACATTCTCACTCTCACATGCCTTGAGCTTGGTAGTGAGTTTGTCATTCAACATAGTCAAATTGAGGGATTCTTTGTACAACTTTTCATAAGCTTGTTGAAGCTCTTCACCATCTATCTCTTCATCACTCTCAGAGGACTCTTCATCAATGATATTTTCAAGCAAAGCACATCATCCTTTTGTTTCTCTTCTTCCCTGAGAATATCTAATCGAGCAACAAGAGCGTTGAAATGAGAAGAACTAGATGCTTGTGAAGATGATTCCACTCTTTCATGAAATTGCATTAGAGTAGCCCGTGCATCTTTTGCATTCTCGCAGTGAGAGATGAGTTGTCGCTCTTCTTCTGAGAGTGCTTCGAATGGTATTCAAGACACACATGCTACTCTCCATGTCTACCCTTTCACTAGCACTCCACTCCTCAATAGGCTTGACAATTCTTTGATGAGTTGTTGAGTCAATCACAAATGGTGCTTCAAAATTTTCCTCAATTGTGCTCCATCCTTCCGAATCCCATGCTCTGAGAAACACCCTTATCCTACACTTCCAATACAAGTAGCTAAGAAGCATGGACACGTCTAAAAGGGTGATGTATCCATATCGGACACCGACACTCTTTGGACACTCTTAGGACACATGTCCGATATTCTTCAAAATGTGTCCTATTTTTAAAATTTTTTTAAAGATCCGGACACTCTTTGGACATTTGGAGGACACATGTGTCAATCACTTAAACAAACGTGCATATCGATTAGACACATGTGAAACTAATTATAAGTTTGAACAAAACAACTTAAGATACAATAATAAAACAAAAACTATATAAATTTATAGAAATTAGTGTCATATTACATTTTTTATTATCTGTGAATGACATATTTATATATATAACATATAATAAATATATAAAATTATATATATTTCTTGCGTGTCCCTTACATGTCGTGTCCTACATTTTTTGAAAATTAATGTGTCGGCGTGTCCATATCGTATCCGTGTCGTGTCACGTGTCTATGCTTCTTAGATAAGTAGTTACTCCCATCAAAGGTAGGAGCACGATGAAGACTAGCACGTCGTGCAAACTTAACCAGCTTGGGTGTTGGTTGAGGAACGCTAGAATAGCATGCCATGAAGCTACCATCTCCATTTTCACTGGATTCAGTTTGATCAGCTTCTTGCTCTGACCCACTCTTATCATCTCAAGTCACAGTATAGGCTTTCTTTCTATTTTTCTTGGAAGGACTGTGAGCAATATGCCTAAACCCTTGGCATTCATAGCACTTGACTCCCTGACCTCTCATAATCTTCTTCTCAAGTTTTAGAACAATTTTGAGCTTATCATTACCCTTGTCCTTAGAACTAGTGCTTTTGAAATTAGGCTTCTTTTTCTTTATTTTTTTTTTCAATTGTTTGGTAAACAAAGCCGTCATTTCAGCCTCTAGATCATTCTCAACCTCCAGATTCTTAACAACCTCATGAGCACTAGAAAAAGCCACAACTTCCTTTTGTTTTTCTTAGAAATCAAATGTGCCTCATAAGTTAGCAAATTTCCAACCAACTGATCCAGCTTGAGGTTCTCAATGTCTTGAGCTTCCTCACTAGCTGTCATTTTTTATTGGAACCGATCAAGTAATGACATCAGAATTTTTCCAACACGAGACTCGGGAATTTTCTCATTGAGAGTGAAATAAGAATTTACGATGTCATTGAGTTTTGCATAAAAATTATTGAAAGTTTCATCCTCATGCATAAATAGAATTTCAAAAGCGGAGGTGAAACATTGAAGTTTTGATCTCTTAACCGAAGTAGTACCCTCGTGAATCGTTTCAAGAATGTCCCAAGCCTCTTTTGCAACTTCACAAGTGCAAATATGCTGGAACTCCTCCAGGATGACGGAGCAAAAAAGGGAGTTGAGCACTTTACTGTTCCAACTCACATTTTGATAATCGTTTGTATCGCATTTATCAATTGGTTTGGGAATTATGACACCCTCAATGGTCACAATAGGTTCATCCCACCCATAGATGATGGAATGCCAAACTTTCTCATCAATGGATTTTAAAAACACCATAAGAGCTTTCCAATAATAGTAGTTAGTTCCATCAAGCAACGGAGGTCTATGAGTCTTGTTACCCTCGTGAATTGAATCCAACAAATCACACAAAGTCACTCCATAGCTTTGAAAAATGAACAATCAAAAAACAAGTGATCCATTCTGATACCAATTGAAAAACCCTTAGTGATATGATTCATGATTTATGAGTTAATTAACATCAATTCAACGCAATTCCCAAATTAGACAATTATCTAAATCATCTAGGCAACATGAAAGTGATTTAGGTTATTTCTAAGCAATGAACAAGTGCAACACAAAGATTTAATGTGGAAAAACCCCACAATTGAACAACTGCAATTGTGATAAAAAAAAAAAAACCACGACCCTAGAAGGGTGACAAATCCACTAAGAAGAGAATAAGAAGATTACAAGAGATCTCACCAAGCCCACCACCTATGAATCCACACAAGCACTTGGAGACTCTAGCACATCTTCATCGCCCACTCTTCATTCAGGATTGTCCATTGTTGAGCTTGAATCCACAAACTCCAACTTAGTCCGGGTTCCACCAGTTGAACTCTCTCGAAAGGTTGGTTCAATCCAAACTCCTTGATATATGCAATTCAATCCATGTGAGGCGATAAACTCACTAATTCATCAAGGGAAATCCAATCAAAACTTTTTAGATGAAAACTCAAGGTTTCTTAGGTCTCAAGTCTGAGATATGGAAGAGGTAAAACTTGAATTGTGCATCTGAGGCGGTTTAAAGCAAACTGGGTTGCAAAGACCGCTTGAGCGCACGAAAGACTGTTTGAGCAGTGTTTCTAAAAGGTGGTCGTAACAAAGAGTACATTTGCCACTTCACTCGAGCGCAAGAGTCCACGCTCGAGCGGTAAATGCAACCTCCCAATATCTCAGAGCTAAGCCTAAAATACTGGATGATCCATTTCAGCACTTGAGTGCACAAACCACCGCTCGAGCGGTCCATGAAAATTGATGGGTTTGAAGAACACTCAACAATACAACTCAAATAGTGTTCGTTCGCGGAATTGACAAAACAAGGGACCTAACATTGTTTTAACCGTTAAGCTCTTTATTTGCTCAGAGAAGCTGTTATGTCTGATTAGCTGTCTTTTTGTAAGTAATACCCTGTCCATGTTTCAATAGTCCCACGTAGGAAATTGCATTGACCTTGAAGCCAAAAAAAAAAAAGGAAAAAAGATAATTTAAATGCCTTAAAATGGATGCAGTGGTACTTAATATGTGATGAGACCTTCAGTTTTTATCTGAGGTTCTAACACATTGTTGGCTGATTAAATTCTTTCAGCAAGTGTTATCCAAAAAGTTCAAATGTATTTAAACCTAGTTTAAAATTTTAATAAAATCTTGTTGTGATAATGCATAACTTTGTTTCATGATAAGAAGCCATTCTGATAAGAGTGCAATACAAAATAAATTTGGCAATAGACTTGTTTGTTTGAGAAATGAAGCTGCAACCACAGAAGTCTTTTAACCTTATTATTATTACTATAATTACCACACCCAATTGATGGAATTTAACTTCACTGTATCAGATAAAGATTGCAACTATTGTGAATCAGATAGAGCACGTCCATAAGCTAGTGGTGAAGATAACTTGATGGGAGTATATTCTTTCTGGCAGGAAAAACTGAAAAGAAAAGAAAAATAAGAAACGGACAGTATATTAAATTGTCATGCTTCTCAAGCCTTTAAAATAGACAAGCAGAAATGCCCCACCCCCAACTTTGTTTTGTGATAGTGATGGTATAAGAGATTTTATGTCTATCTTGTAGATGAATTGCATGGACTTGCTATAGGGAGGAATATCATCAAGAACATGCACAGTGCTGGGAATCAAGGAATGATAAATGGATTGCAAAATATTATATCTGATTATAAAGAACCATTATATGATGTGAAGGAACTTCGCTCAATTGCACCAACAGACCTCAAGCAGCCTTTTGACATACGATCGGTTATTGCTCGCATTGTTGATGGGAGTGAATTTGATGAATTCAAGAAATTGTATGGCACTGTGAGGTCATTTGTATTCTGGAAGACTCTATTAATTGTATTTGCTTCCAATATTTTATAATATGCTAATCCCAGTTCCTTTTGTGCAGACCCTTGTAACTGGCTTTGCTAGAATTCTGGGACAGCCTGTTGGAATCCTTGGAAACAATGGTATATTATTTAATGAATCTGCTCTGAAAGGAGCCCATTTCATTGAATTATGTACTCAACGTAACATTCCTTTGGTCTTCCTCCAGAACATCACAGGATTTATGGTATTCCATCTCAACTTATCTTGTATTTAATCCTTGGATGAAGTTTTCCATCAATTTCATGTCATTAATTTTTCAAGGTAAGAAATGCAAATCAAATAGATGTGAGTAAAACTTGTTAGTTTAGGTTGAACTAAGTTGGATACCATTCTTCCTTTGCTTCTCTTGGAATGACCTTTATATTTATAATTGTTCATCTAATCTATCATTTTAATTATTGAGCTTGTTCCTGCTATGTCTTTTCCCTGTTGTTCCTTTTTGTGGGAATCATAATCCTTGAGCTATGAAGCTCATGAAAATTAAAGTAACCATTG
The DNA here is from genome assembly GCA_030407325.1 of Camellia japonica. NCBI lineage: Eukaryota > Viridiplantae > Streptophyta > Magnoliopsida > Ericales > Theaceae > Camellia > Camellia japonica. The sequence continues at coordinate 76,024,205 of JAPPVO010000016.1, read as the reverse complement.
AATTGCTAAGCTTTGGTATATGGTAGGTCGGCTCAAAATCTGAGGCAAATGGTATAGCAAAATCTGGAGCAAAAATGGTGATGGCAGTCTCTTGTGCAAAGGTTAATTTCTTCCACTTTTTGCTCTTTTATGTCTAATTCATTTCTGCAATAATACATACTATTTAGTCATGTTAAGTCATAAAAATTCCAGAATTTCTTTTCAGTAATTTGTACATTTCCCTATTTCTATAACATTGAACTCTGAAATCATCGTGGAAATGGAACTATTATTTCTGCTTCTTTTCTTTCTTCTCTTGTTTCTTGTCCTCCTTTTTTGAAATGATCATTTTTCCAATCACTTCCTGCACAGGTTCCTAAAGTTACTGTTATTGTTGGTGGAAGCTTTGGTGCTGGAAACTACGCATGTGTGGGCGTGCATATAGTCCCAACTTCCTGTTCTTTTGGCCAAATGCTAGAATATCAGTGATGGGCGGTCCTCAGGTTGCCTCTTTTTTGCATGCATTACTATTTCTCTACTAAAATCCATTATTGTCAAGTCTCTTCATTCTTCCTAACTCTTAACTTTTCATGTTCTTGTTGATTTCCTGATGTGTTTTCAAAAATCCTGGATAGAACTAATATAAGTATTATGCTTTTGAGTTCTCAATCCTGTAATGTGCTTTGTTGTGCACGAACCATATGTAAACTAGCTTGAACATGCCTTTATTTACTTGGTTCTCTTGGCATGGTCCAGGCTGCTGGTGTGCTGTCTCAAATAGAAAAGGGCAACATGAAGAAGCAAGGAATCCAGGTAAGATTCTCCCTTCAGTGTGTATTAATCATTTGGTAACATTTCTGTTATTGTTTTCATTTTTTTTTTTTTAAATTGAAAATGAAAACTTACTTTGGTATACTGTTGTTTTCAAAAAAATGGAATTGATTCCAAAATTTTGGAAACAAAAAAAAAGGTGTTTTCAAAAAAAGTTCACTCTCTACCCTCCCACTACCTCCACCCACCCACTATCACCACCAACCACCCGTCACCGCTGGTGATTCTTCAACGATTGGACAGTTACCACAGTTGACCTCCAGCCACGTTCTGGCAGTCCTCCAGCCACCCATGAATTCTGACGACATTCCGACCATGAACTTGGCAGTCACTTCTGGCCACCCCCACCGCTGGCCACTACATCTGTCCACCCTCCACCGCTGTCTACCAGCTCCGACAACTCACAAAACATGTTTTTTCATTTTTGTTTTCAAAACTTGTGTGTACTCCAAACAAGTTTTTTGTTGAAAGAAAAACTTATTTCCTGTTTTTGTATACAGAAAACAAGAAATTGACAATGTTATCAAATAGCTATTGTTTTGCTTTTTTGTTTTTGTTTTTTGAGGAAATAGAGTATGTTATTCAAGTACTTTGATGTTACCACGCGCCTTCATGTGTGCTCCTCTGTTGCAGTGGACAAAGGAAGAGGAGGAAAAATTCAAGGCAAAAGTTGTGGAGGCATATGATAAAGAAAGTAGTGCTTATTACTCCACGGCAAGACTCTGGGATGATGGCATCATTGATCCAGCGGACACAAGAAAAATCGTAGGTCTCTGCCTATCTGCTTCCATGAACCGTGCACCAGAAACCACCAAGTATGGTGTGTTTAGAATGTAATGTCACCGATTACATCCTATGAAAATCACTGCTTCATTCCTGCTTCCTTGTCCCAAACCTCATCCATTGCCAGCTCTAGTTGGTAGTGAACCTTTTATTGTGGTACCTTTGCTGCCTTTCTGAACAGGGCATAATTTGATGTTTCTACTGTTGGAGAGGGAATGAGATGACTGCTAATGTTGTTGAAAATAATACCTGTCTTGGGATGAATATCACCAGATTTTTTCCCACAAGTATATGTAGGACCCATCATATCCAAAAAAATAATGAAATTCATTCGGTGATATATAGCTGTTCTCATTTTATCGAGTTTGTCACATTTCCCCTACTAGTATGTTGATGGGTTAAACTGAGTTTTTCTTGGTTACTTTAAGATGATTAGAATATTTTCACTACATACAGCAGAATTTCTATTTATATTAGGTGATTTCATAAATTTGTGAAAATTGTTATAATCATACTTTTGACCTATATATGTGAGGGCGATGATTGTGGAATGAGATGGCAGCTAATGTTGTTGAAAATGATACTTGTCCCGGGATGAATACCACTGGGCATTTTTCACCTCTCAGGTGGATACACTAGTATTTTTAGGACTCCTCATATCTAGAAAATAATGGAATTCATTTGATGATATATAGCCGTTCTCGTTTTATTAAGTCGGTCACATTTCCCCGTAGTAGTATGTTGATGGGTTAAACTGAGTTTTTCTTGGTTGCCTTGAGATGATTAGAATATTTTTACAATATTTGGCAGGATTTGGATTTAGATTAGGTGTTTTCATAAATCTGAAAATTTGTTATGATCATAGTTGTTTAACTTTAGACTACATGTGAGATCGATGATTGTGAATAGATTTACCAAAATTTTGAATTTTTAGCATTTTTCCTTTAGTTAAGTATATTTGTTTGGTGGATTAGGTTGAATGGAGTTATTAGTACAGTAGGATTGAATGAGGGGATTAATAATATGGTGATAGTAGGTTGGAGATGTAAGATAAAAGTGTTTGTTTTTACACTACTGGATTAGTAATACAATCTTGTTTGTTTTGCCATATTTATATGGGATTAATATGTGAAATTTCATAAATGCCCTTCAATTGGCAATAAAATCTAGATGAGGCCCAAATTAACAAATGCATGAAGAACAAATCTGGGTAGCTTAAATATTGAACCTGGCTGTCAAATATGGGCATGCCTTTCTTATTGCTAATTTGCTTGACCAAATGATAAATAAGCATGGGTAAACATGCCAAAATTTGAACCTGTAGAATTAGCCTGTGTCTTATTCCCTGCTACTCTTCCTAATTTAAATCTGCGGTGGTTCCTCCACTTCTCCGATCTCCCTCTCCCTGCCTCCCCTCGATCTTCATCTTCCTCTACATCTGGTCCTTAATTTAGATTTGATGTTTGCCTCACCAGTCATTACCGCCTTACCTTCTATAGATGTTACTTATCTCTTTTTGAGATCTTGTGATACTGCTGTATTAGATTGATCCAATCATTTATCGGTTTGGCAATGAAAATTTTCTTCCTCATCTAAAAGGAAAAAAATTTAGTCTTTGCAAAATCAAAATAAGCTAAATATTGAATAATGCAAGTGCATGATACATAGGCAAAAATTATCATCTTGATGTATAGACAAAAATCACAATCTTACTACATCTTCTGAGAGAGAGAACAATAACATTCATCACTAAAACATACAATCATTTATAACATAGCTCCTCCAACATGTCCAAAATATATGAAATTGACTGCTCCCCAATTACTTACCAAAAAGTGAGGCCTTTTTTCTCACAGCTTGGAATATGAAAATATCAGAACATACCATGGAAGTCCATAATAACAACCTAGTGTTGTTGACGATTTCTATGTGAAATTATGCACCATAAAGGTACTGTTAGAATGTGTTAGGATATTTCTTATTTTATTCTCATTCAGTCTTTTTATTTGCTGTAATGGGCTTTTATTTAGGCCTTAACTTATGTTTATGATTTAATATAAAAGGGTATGATAAACCACTCATACCCTAACTTTTTCCTCTTCTAAAATTAACATGGTATCAAAGCAGAACTAGAAGACGAAAAAAAAAAAAAGAGAGAAAAAGAACGTAGCCGTACCACCTTAGCCCGAAAGCCCCAGGCGAAGCCACAGCACCACCACCTCATTCCGACAGCCCCAGTCGAAGGCACCTAGGGTTCCGACAGCCCAGTCGGAGTCACAACTCCAGTCGAAGACACAGGCGCAACCCCTAGGGCTTCACCAGCACCCTAGGGCTCGTCGACGCCTTCTTGCTCTACCCCTGGTCTGTCGTGGCTTGGAGCCCTGTGGTCTGTCTTTGTCGATATCTCTCTCTCGGTCTCTACATGTAACTGGTGTGAAGAGACTCCTGTATCACTACCATCACCATTAGTTATTGTAACTCCTGAGACTATTATTACTGATGACCCAACTATTGAGAACGTTGACTCTCCATCTGAGAATGCTGACTTTCCATCTACAGTGAAAGACGGCAAAATGTATGTCAGGGACAAGGGTAGACAAAAAGTTACTTGGGTACAAGAAACCAATTCGGATTCTCCACTGCTATCTTCTTCTTCTGATGAGTGTCCAGAATCTTCTCATTCTGGTGAACCTCCAGGTAACTCAATTCTTTCTGATCTAGATGTTCCCATTGCTAAAAGGAAGGGGGTTAGGTCGTGTACTCAACATCCTATTTCTTATTTTGTCTCCTACACTAATCTGTCTTCTTCCTATAAAGCTTTTCTGTCTAAGGTTTCTTCTGTGAGTCTTTCTTCCAATTTTCAAGATGCTCTTTCTACTCCTGAGTGGAAGCATGCCATGATGGAAGAGATGAGAGCTCTTGCTAAAAATGGCACTTGGGAATTGGCTGCGTTACCTAAGGGCAAACGACCTGTTGGATGTAAGTGGGTGTATATTGTAAAGCACAAAGCCGATGGTTCAATTGAACGTTACAAGGCTAGGTTGGTGACTAAGGGTTTTACTCAGACTTATGGAGTAGACTACCAGGAGAAATTTGCACCGGTTGCTAAGATGAACTCTGTCAGAGTCCTTCTCTTCCTTGCCTCTAATCTCGACTGGCCTCTCCATTAATTTGATATGAAAAATGCTTTCCTCCATGGAGATCTAGCAGAAGAAGTGTACATGAAGATTCCCCCAGGCTTTGAGGATGTTAAAACCACAGGAAAGGTGTGTCGGTTACGCAAGTCACTTTATGGCCTTAAGCAGTCTCCTAGGGCTTGGTTTGAGAGGTTTACTCAGGCCATGCTGAGATATGGTTTCAAACAGAGTCAAGCTGATCATACTTTGTTTGTGAAACACTCCTCACATGGTAAAACGACAGCCCTCATCGTCTATGTGGATGATATTGTACTCACAGGGGATGATGTTGAGGAGGTTCCTCGGTTAAAGGAGTATTTTGCTAATGAGTTTGAAATCAAAGACTTAGGCAACTTGAAGTACTTTCTAGGCATTGAGGTTGCTCAGTCCAAAGATGGTATCTTCATATGTCAACGAAAGTATGTGCTTGATTCGCTAAAAGAAACGGGAATGCTTGGAAGTAAAGCTTGTGATACACCACTAGAGCTCGGACTAAAGCTTAGTGAGGATCAAGGAGGCGAGCCTGTAGACAGGGGGAGATACCAGAGACTAGTGAGTAAGCTTATTTACTTATCCCATTAGCGGCTTGATATTGCTATTGCAGTGAGTATGGTTAGTCAGTTTATGCATGCTCCACGTGCAACTCACTTAGAGGAGGTTATGCGGATTCTAAGGTACTTGAAATCTTCTCCAGGAAAGGGTCTTTATTTCTTAAAGCATGGTCATCTCAGTGTGGAGGCATATACATATGCTGATTGGGCTGGCTCAGTAACTGATAGACGATCCACCTTTGGCTATTGTACCTTCGTTGGAGGAAATCTAGTTACTTGGAGAAGCAAGAAACAAAATGTTGTTGCGCGGTCTAGTGTAGAGGCCGAATTCAGAGCTATGGCTCAAGGTATGTGTGAGCTTTTATGGATTAGATTATTATTACGGGATTTGGGGATTCATCAAACAGATTCTATGAAGCTATACTGTGATAATAAGGCCGCTATTAATATAGCCCACAATCCGGTTCAGCATAATCGGACCAAGCATGTAGAGATTGATCGGCATTTTATCAAGGAAAAGCTTACTAGTGGCATTTTATGTACGCCTTTCGTGCGGTCTGGGGGTCAATTGGCTGATGTTCTTACCAAAGGATTAGGGATTAAACCATTCCGTGACATTCTCGACAAGCTGGGCATGAGAGATATCTTCACACCAGCTTGAGGGGGAGTGTTAGAATGTGTTAGGATATTTCTTATTTTATTCTCATTCAGTTTCTTTATTTGCTGTAATGGGCCTTTATTTAGGCCTTAACTTATGTTTATGATTTAATATAAAAAGGTATGATAAACCACTCATACCCTAACTTTTTCCTCTTCTAAAATTAACAGGTACCTTCCTAGGGGTACTGAAGTTATATTACATAATCCTTGTCAAAGTCTAACATTCATAATATATATGCATCAGATAATATGTTACATATTCAAAAGGACTATCATACAGCTAATTCCATACTCAAATAATAGAGCTTTCCAACAACATACAAACCCACTCCATCTTGTCCTCCTCTTCTAGAATGAAGAACAAATCACCCTTCAACCTTTGGCCAGTACTTATTGGTTGCTTCAAGAGTCTTGTATTGACCAGCCTCCTTTGCTGGGATAGGTCATGTGAATACCTTATCCTATGAGCTATCTCCGCCATCCTACTGTTAGTATTTTCAAAGAATACTCCAAAAGTAACAGCCACCTCAGATAGTCCTTTGGAAATCCCCACAGCAGGTTTGATTCACTATTTCCCAACTTTAGATGAGTCAAGAGGGTTGGGGTTGGTTGTATTACTTGAAGCTAACATTGAAGTCAATGTTAGTTTCATTAAAACAGAACTGTTCCACTTGGGACTTTCCTTTTTCTCCAATTGCTTCCTCATTCTCCATTTTTGCAACTGAATCAACCAGATCTTCAGCTAGCTCACCAGTGGCCCTGTCCTCCCAAACATAATAAGCCAATCTCCATAGTATCGAAATAGTTTGTTTCTCATTCCTTTTGCGTTCAACACTCTCTACACAAGTGAGTTTTCAATTATCACAATTCAAAGTTTACTAAGCAAAAAAAAAAAAAAAAGATTCAACTTTAGAAAGTAAACAAATAGAAATTATTTATATCCTTCTATAGTTTCACCAAACATCATCACTACTGACAAGCACCATCTTCTCACAATCATTCCAGCCACCATATCATAGAAAGTGTTATATTGTTTCCTCCACAACTTAATCTTTGATTGGATGTGAGGAGAGGCTTGGAGATCAATTCCAAGAAATGCTAGTAAGATTTTCTTCTCACATTCATTGTAGAAGCCTGGCCTAAATTGGTTATTATCACGCTTCCACTTAGGATCACTTCAGAATACATCCTTAGCCCCATTGAGGAATTCCTCCTCACGCTTGTTCCAAAACCTTCAAGTCGTTTTTGCATTGTTCTTTGATTTGGTGGTATTTGTGTTATCCATATCTATATGTATATCATAACATAAATGTCTCTCATAAATAACAAAGCAACATAAACAATGTGTATTACAATTTACAAATACCACAAGAAAAATGTTCAAATATTTGAATTACATGTCTTCTAGTAAACATCTAATGATAAGTAAAAAATTTCATATATCAATATTTAAGTAAATAATTTTCATTACAAATACCACAAGCAAATTTTCCAAATAGTAGAATCACTTCTAGTGAACATCCAATAATAAGTAAAACGGTTCATACAACAATATTTAACAAAAAAACATCTCTCCATTTATAGGTTATTTCTATGGCCTCTACTAGCTTGCTATTCATTAAACATTTGGTTTGCCAAAGCAGTTCTCCAATCACTCCATTGATCATATGCTTCCGCAACGTCAATGAATTCATCTCCTAATTCAGTTGGAGGAGGAATTATGGATTCATTTTCCTAATCATCAAGTGGATCCACAAACATTTCACATTTTATGAGGTTGTGGAGAAGGCAACATGCAGTAATAATGCGGAATTAAGTCTTGATTGGAAAGTAAAAATAGGTCCTAAAAATTGCCCATCTAATTTTAAGTAACCCAAAACACCTCTCAATGACGTCATGAGCAGAAGAGTGTTTCATATTAAAAAACTCCTGTGGAGTTGTCGGGCACCCCCATCTCTCCATGTGGAAAGGTGATAACGTTGTCCTCTATAAGGTAAGGAAACCCTCCCCATTTGTGTAACCTGCATCTACGAGATAGTAGTAGTCTATATAAGATAATTTCATTATGTAAGTAAAAAAATATTTAGTTATAGAAATATATACTACTCCTTCCGTCTTATTTTGTTGGTCCACTATTCCATTTTGGAATATCCCAAAATGATAGTCCTGTTTGAAAAGTCAAAATAAAAAATATTTGATTTTCCAAAACTACCCCTTTTGAATAATTATAAATATATTAAAAATTTGAAAAGATAGGGGCATTAGTGAAAAAATATTTTGAAATTTAAATTTAAGTGTAATGATTGCATGTAGGTTGAGTAAGGAATCCGTAAAATCCGTAATCTGATTCAGTCTAGTCCAATCCGATAGGTTTGGATTGATTTTTTGAATCCGTAGTTCGGTTTCAGATTGAAAAAGAAAAAATCCGTAGCCCACAGATCGGTTCCGGATTGAACCCCACAGTTTCAGATTGGAACTGATTCGGACTGTATACAAATAGCCTATATTTATATTATACACCCTCCCGGAATATTATCTTCTCTTATTCCATATAAAACCTAAACCCAAACCTAAACCCGTATAATATCTTATTTTATTGCTTTTGTTGGTTAGTTTTTAGTTTTAATTTGTAATGATCTAAATATTTACGGTGAAACCTGTTTTCTTATGGTTGTTTAAATTCTAGAACAGTATGTCGCTATTATGGAAAGACATGTTGCTATTGTGGAACTAATATGATGCTATGTTTATGTTTTTATGAAATATAAATGTTATATATATTTTTTGGTTATTTAATTATGTGAATCTGTGATCCTAAACCGATCCAATCCGTGTTTAAATAGATTGGTTCTACAATTTAAACGGATTGGATTGGTTCCTATTTTTCAAGAACCATAGATAACGGATTGGTTCTGGTTTTACCCCAATTCGGACCATGCTCACCCCTAATTGCATGTCCCTTAAAAAGTTAGAATTCCCAAAAGGGACCAACAAATTGGGATGGATGGAGTATTTATGTAAGGATACGTAATTATACCAGGGGCACTTTCAACCATTTGGTCTACTTATTGCGCCATTTCCATCCGGGAAAGACATATATGAATTGCATGTCTTGGGAACACACATCTAATACATTTGTGGCAATCTTTCCATTATGTGTTTAATATCTTGGTTTGCCTACTACTAGGGCACGAACCTTAGCATGCGTTCCATCTAAAGCTCCAAGACAATTCTAACAATAGAAAAACAACATACAATTTAACACGTTTCAAAAAACAAAATGTATTACCTAAATCAATTTGTAAATGAGTTATACCTGAAACTACCTCGGCCACATTTGTGCAAGTAGCAGTTATTGTCTTGGGCGCCTTAAGTAGGACACCTTGGAGACGTAACACAGCCTTGAGAACATCATTGAAGTACTTCCTAACTGTTTGACCACTTCACATGACATTAAATTTGATTTTGCAATTCTTAGTATGATGTGCAAGGACATTCAACAACATAGCAACTAGCTCTTCCAAGACAATATATTTGGAATCACTCAATCCTACATTTCATACTAACCCAACCAAGAACATGAATGTATGCTTATTCATTCGAAACATATCATGACAACTTACTTCACTATTTCTGACCAACCTATTAAAATGGTTAATTTGTGTCATGTACAGATGAGGTATTGCAACCTAGCTTCTTTTGTTTCCAAGGCCACATGTAACATGACCATGTATACAGCAAATGCATAATTAATGGATGCAACAATATGTTGAAGGGATACAAATGCATGAATGAGGTCTTTCTTCCCTTTTGTAGTGAGATAGTTATTATCCGTCTATACAAAATAATCAAACATTAAATCAAACATTATAAAAACAAAATCAACACCATAAAGAAAACAAGTCATACATCGCTGTTAGTATTGAGGGAAAACACAAGTAATTTGTGGTAGATTGAATTACTTTACCATGAGGGGAAAAAAAATTGCATAAGAAAGTTTAATAATTAGCTTCTCTTCATTATATAATCTTTTCTTTGAGAAAATTTATGATATAAAAGTAAAAATTTTATTTTTTTATTTTTTGGTGAAAATTATGAATGTTTGTAGAGTATATTATGCCAAATTATTTGTGGTGTGGTATACCAAGTTGTAGAAAATGTTATAAACATATGCATCAGTTATACATTTTTAATTATAAATTTGCAACTATAAAAAGAATTGATGCCCCTAGTACAAGTCCATGTTACATAACTAATGCAATTTATAACCAAACAAAGAGATTAATCATGTGTTGCTTCACTTCAATTCACATTCATAATACTACAACCAGATTTAAAATAAACCGAGGCCAACAAACCCAAATTAACAAGAAATAGTAAAAATTCACAAATTCATCCACAATGATGTGACAATGGAATTGGGTCTTATATCATTAGGTGTGTAACAAATAAAAATTTGGCACGCCTTATATCATAGAGTCTGATGTAGGAGGAATCTAGCCTATAGTAATTGAAATGAAGTCAGGTGAATAAAAATTGAAACTCAAATAACATGGGTAGATAAACTCTCGGGTGCTTTACATCTTGTTGCATATAGGTGATGCCAAGCCAGCAAACGTGACACTGGTCGATTACATTCATCCAAAGCTTGGATGGCAAGTACAGGATCCACATGACCAAGAAATATCTGACTGAGGAGAGTCTAGTTAATCCCATCTAAAACATTGACAACATCACAAGCAGTTAAGAAAGAGAGAACTGTTCACATTTTAGAATACATTAAGTAGAACATACTTGTAAAAAAGCAAGTTAATCGGATATCGTTTATCCATTCATCTGCTCATATTTGTATCTACAAAAATAAATAATATTTTTGGGTGGATGAATGGATAAACGATATCCGATTAACTTGATTTTTTGCAAGCATGTTCTACTTGATGTATTCTAAAATGTGAACGGTTCGGATTATCAAAATAGGCTCCGAAATGAGTCCATTTCGCCGCACAGAAGCCGCTGCTGCGCAGCCTGCGCAGCAGCATCTCCACTTCCCTTAAGATCATATGTTCTAATAATGGTAACAATATCCACTCATATCAATACAAGCCTGGAGATCTTTCAAAACTAAGTTTTTGTAGTCATCCTAAGATTAACAATTCAATACTTGTACAAAATCCATAAAAATAATTAAGAACCAAATGCCTCAATTTAGTGGTTGTAACACAGTGACAAGTTCACAAGTACAATACCAAACAACTTTTTGAGAAAAAAACAACTTTTTCATTAGCTGCGTAATAAATTAAAAATTGACACTAATCATACTACATTATTGTGAGTTTTTGTGAATCTCAAACATTTTTTCAAATTGACACCATTCTACCGTCCAAATTTCATAAACAAAATTAAACTCAGAATCAAATAAATCTATTATTTAATGTTCCAAATACCAAGATCAAATTAAGAGGACCTCAATCTTTAGTAGAATTAATAATAGTCCAGAATAATAGTAACATTTCTTGTGAGAAAGAACAGTTATAGAACATGTAAATGGATGAGACAGAAAAAACACAAAAGAATTGATAGAGATAGGGAAAGAACACCTAAAGAAGAGTTTTTTGTTGTACCTCTTTTATATGTGATTGAAAAACATAAACAACAAAATTGAGGCAGAGTTATTTATTTATTTACTCTTCTATGTTCTTTGAGGGGAAAACAAATCCAAACTTGTATATTCAATTCTTAACAGAAATATGTGCTTGTAAGAAATTCACATGGCTCCGTTTGGGAAGAAAAAAGTTGGATTTTTTTGGCTAAAATAATCACAAAAAAATAAAATAAGTTTTTTAATCCAATAAAACAAAACATCACATCTAACTCATAATCATTACATTCTTTCTCTCACAAAAAGTCAAAAAAGCTAAAAAGCCCTTCTCAAACAAGGTTTTTTAGCCCCAGACCAAAATAGCTAAAAAATCAATCCACTTCCCAAACGAACCCTAATAAAACAAAGAAGATCCAAAAGAAATGATGAAAACCCTAAAAAATCCCCAAAAATGGACCCATAAGAAGCAAATTCACAAAACACATTCCATCAACACACAACCCATACATAAAAAACATTGAAACATCAATCAATAAAAAAAAAAAAGAAAAGGACCCTACCTATCACATGTTTATTAGCAATCCAATCCCACTCTTGAGTAGCCAAACAAACATGAGGTTACCTTCTTAGATTGTTGGTTAATTTATGCGAAATTAATTGCAAGTTCTTATATGAAACTCCAAAGTGTGCTTTTTGTAATAAATATTATAATGAAGTTCTTCTATTTTTTTTAAAAATAAAAATAAAATTCATTGAAATCTTAAATCAAGTACAAGTGCAAGGTAATTATACTACTATATATATATGTACTTTTTATTTTTAGATTATGTGTTGGATTGTATACACCATCTCACAAAACAAAACATGTGCAATAAACATCAGGCCAGTTTGCTATGTTCTTATTTTATGTTTCTTTTTTATTACACAATAACCTTGCTTGACAAAATGGTTTTAGGATTTTTTTGTTTTTGTTTTTTTTTTTTGGAAAATTGCTGATTTCTTAAGAAATTTTAATACAAAAATAAAAGGTGTGTATGCAAATCTTTCATGTTTTATTTTATTTTATTTATGAAAATACGAAAGTTGAAAAACACAGCCCTCTTTTCTATTTCAATTTAGGTTTCTTGTTGGTTGGACAACATTTTTTAAGTGGACTTTTTTACCCACTCCACCCTAAAAAATCTTGATTAAAGGTGTGTTTTCTTCATTAATTTTTGATGTGCTAAAATATGTTTAAAATACTTTTTGATCTTACCAAAGATTTTTCACTCGAGTTGCGTGTCTAAAATGCTTGTTCTCTGTTCAAATATTATTGTATGGGGACAAATGTTTTGTGATTGATTGCATATTTATTTTTTATTAACAAAATATTTTACTTCATGAAAAAAAGAAGAAAAGGCATGATTTTTAGTATCCATCAAATTGAGTTTATTATTTATTTTTTATTAGTTATGGCATTACGGATAAAATTATTTTCTTAATATTTTCTTTGATCAGCCTAATTGTTTTATATAATTTGAAAAATTAAAATAAATTTTAATGTTTATATAAAAAAAATATATTTTGATAGGTCTGATTTATCATGTTCTTATGTGTCCCCTAATAACAAGGAGTCTAGGAGACCAAGGACGGAGCCAACGTGGGACCTGGGAGGGCACGTACTCCTAAAGTTTTGATAATTATATTAGTACTCCTAGATTGTATCATATATATCCTCTATAAAATTACAATAGTATCCCTTCTTAAAATTGTAATAGTAATTTTTTTTTCTAATTACAAGGAACCTAGTAAAATGGGTCCTTCTATTATATACCTTCAAAAGGAATGTAGTATATATAAGTTATGACTTTGTAGTATTGATATTATAAAGTGTTTTAACCAAATTATTTTCATTCATGACCACTATGTAAATTTTAACCAAGCAACACATCTTTAACCATAACCCAAAAAAAAAAAAAATCATAATAGGTTATAATTAACATCAGAATGAGTTATAACTAACCATTATTTGATGCATAACCAAAGACCTCTTTAGTTATAATCAAAATAACAATCACAAAAAATTATAACTAAGTTATATTCAATACTACAATGTGTCATAATTAAAGATCACAAAGATCATAACTACAACATATGATAGACATTTTTTTTGCGGTGTATTTTATAGAATTATCTACTAAAATATATCATTTATATATCAATTTATCTTCTCTTTTAATTTTTCAATTCACCTAAAATAGTTACTTCCCAATATTTCTATAAAATTTAATTTCAAATCCTTTAATTTAAAATTCACATTTATTCAAATGGATTCTTAATATTTAAGTTTAGTATAAGAAAAAAAGAAAATTTGTGTTGTTATTAATTTAGGGTAAACTACCAATAGGTCCTACTTTGGAGACTTATTACCCAATAGGTCCTACTTTGGAGACTTATTACCCATTAAGTCCTATTTGATAAATTTATTAAGTGATAAAGATAAATTTATCAGTCTTTTATTTTTATGAATAAATTTATAGTGATAAATTTATCAGTCTCTTTATTTTTATGAATAAATTTTTAGTGATAAATTTATCACTCTCTTTGTTTTTATGAATAAATTTTTAGTGATAAATTTATCACTCTCTTATTTTTATAGTGTTAAATTTATTAGTTAGGACCTGTAAGTAAATAAATTTAGTTAATAGGACTAATTGGTAAGTACCCCATTAATTTATGCCCCTTCATCGAATTGCTGGCTCCTTCGCTGAAGGAGACATGATTAATTTGGGGGAAAAAATTATATATAACTTATTTAAACATAAATTATTTATATTTTTTAAATACAAATACTTTTAGGAGAATGTTTCGGTATGTAATGCACACTATAAATAACTTTAACACAAAATTACATAAATTTTCATAAATTTAAATAGGTGATTTTATAAAAACATATAAATTGAACACAAATTCGTGTAAGTTCGTAAAAACTTACATGATTCTGTAAATTTACGTGAATTTCTATTTAATTTATGTATTTTTATGAGATTGCTTATATAAATTTATAAAATTTACTAATTTTACATTAGAGTTATATACGGAGGAGATTTAGGAAGCTCTTTAAAAATTAATTTCTAATTTTTAATCTATTTTGAGTTACACCATTTTTTATATTTTTTTTTACATACAAAAGGACAAAAAAATCTAAAAAAATTAAAAAATTAATTTTTAATTAACTTCTCAAATCACCCCACGATGTATATTGCACCCGGAAATTTTTCAAATTACAATTATTAAATTTATGTAAAAAAAAATAGGGTAATTATTTAGTATTTCTAGAGTATGAATACATGGTGTTCTATAAAATTTTGATTAGTAGAAAAAGATAGGGACCTACAATTTATATTGAAAATAAAAGAACAATATGAAATTAAGTAATTAGTGATTGACTTAAAATATGATCACATGATATTTCAAAATTATTAAATAATTTTTTTAAAAAATATATACGTCCAAATCATTAAAATGCGAACAGTTCTGTCAAACACAGTCGAGTCTTATCCGAAATTGGGAGCGAGAGAAAAAGCCAAAAAGTGAGCCAATCACCACTGAAACTGACAAGTGTTTCTCTCTGTTTCGCAGGCTCTCACATCTCAAACAAACACCTATCATTCAATTCATTCATATCCATATATCTATATCCTTATTACAATGATTCATACTACTAAAATAAAAATCATTAATAACATTAATATATTTGATCCATACTATTAAAAGAAAAATCACTAATCGTATTAGAAATGTCAAAAAAATAAAATAAAGCATAAGCAGTGGATGAGATCCACTGCTACATCATAAGTAATGTTATTAGAACACCATTTTTAGTGGTTTCAATCATTTTTCATATTCTTAATATATTTTAAGAAAAAAAATGTTCGATTTGATGAACAAAAATACTAGATATTTCAAAAATTTTATCAAAAATTCTATCAAATGTTTCATATAGGTGTGAGACCTACATAAGACTCACATTATATGGATCTCACACCCAAATAAAACATTTAATAAAACTTTTGATCAAATTTTAAAAGCAGGGGCAATGACGCTGCACTTGTACTTTAAAAATTAATTGCTAACTAATAAAAAAGTTTATAATTTATATTTTAATATATGTAAAATTTATCATTAATTTAAAAATACTTTTATAAATACATTCAATTGATAATAATTTTATATTTTAATATATGTAAAATTTTTCATTAATTTAAAAATACTTTTATAAATACATTCAATTGATATTTTTTCTTAAAATTATTAGCTTATATGACTCACATTCTATTAGGCATATTTGTTTGGACGGACTGAATAAAAAATGATTGTAATCCATCAGACTGTTAGTCTTGAGATATATTGTCCCTGGATTATTTGGTTGAACTGGATTTGTATCCTATGTTTGTTTAGTCATGAGATTAGATGTCTGGATTGGACTATTTTTAGTGAATCTAATATTTGGTTGGATGGACTGGATAACAATAAATATTCAAAAGATTATTTTACCCTTGTAATTTATAATTTATATTTTTTATTTAATATATAATTTTAAATTAACAATACTAAAAAAATAATTTTATTTAATATATAAATTTAATTTTTTAACGACACCAAAAAATTTAATTTATAAGGCTATAATTTTTAATTAAATTAAATTTATAATTTATATATTTTTTATTTAATATAGAATTTTAAATTAACAACACTAAAAAAAAATATTAAATACAAGAAGGTCAAAAATGTAATTTCATAAGCTAATCTTATGGGATGATCCCATGATTTCTATCCCCTTAATGGGATACAACAATCCAACAAAAATGTGACTAATAGTTCAAAGCAAAAATTAGCTACCAAACAACGGATAGTCCAATGACTAATAGTCTAATTCCATACACCAATCCTTCAAAACAAACCCCTCTTAGTGTCATTATTATGACATATTATAAGTTAAAAATTGATAATTAAAAAGTATAAAAGTTAAAAATATCACTCTCCTTACTTTTAGATAATTAAATTTTTTTAATTTATTTAAGTTATTTTTGTCCAATAAATTATAAGTAGAAATTATACCAAATAATCTGATACCAACTTTTAAATTAAAGTAAGTTATAATAAATTCATTTAAGCCGTAGGAAACAAGGCCATTATAGTTGTAAATTTTTTATTTTTTTTATCATCCAGATTAGATTAGATGAACATTCTATTTAATAAAACTGATGAATTTTTTAAGGAGAAATTACATTAACACTATGTCAAATTAAAATATTTACAAACAAATGGAAAATATTATAAATATTAATAATTAAAATTATAAGTTTTCCTATTTTTTTTGTAAATAATTTTTGTTGTCCCTGTTGATGGGTAATTCTCTCATTTTGTAATCCTATAACTAACAATGCAAGATAAATATATAATTGAGATTATATATTTTTATATTCATTGAAAATAAAACATGGATAACTAACCATATACTAATCAAATAGATTATTAATCATCTTACTATTAATTCTATTAATGAAACAGAAACTAAGAGATTGTTCGTAAACTCTTAGTTATTGTTAAAAAGTTACTAAAAAAATTAATAATTACCAAAAAGTCAAAGATTTATTTTCATTTACTTTACTTTTTGCATATCTTTTTGTTGTATAAATTGTGGGATCACATAAAACAAATAAATTCATATTTTATATTTGCAGTTATAGATTACAACATCATGTTACAAATTACAAGTAGAAGAACAGATGTACATAAAATAAAATAGCAACAGAAGGCAAACCGAAGCCTGCACTAGACAGTATCCTTAAAACAAATTTGTCGCCTCACCGGTTGGGTGCTAGAGGTTGTTCGACGTCTGTCTCCCAAGATACGACGGTTGAACCAGCTACAACAAAAGCACCAACTGTGTAGCTTAGGCGAACAAAACTAAGGCAACACTCTCTCACTAGGAAGAATATAAAACTTGGAGGAAAAATTCTAAACACACAAAGATAGCAAAAATTTCTTGTGTTGAATAATGGAGAGGGTCTCCTTTTATACACATGGAAGGAGAGAGGAAAAGGCTCTTGCAACAAATGCAAGAGATTTAATTTTTGCAAAACTCTCAATTGATGGCAAGGTTTAATTTTTGCAAAACTCTCAATTGATGGCAAGACTTAATTTTGCAAAACTCTCAATTGATGGCTTTAATCCATCATCATTATAGATGAGTTACACTCATTTTATACACATGTGCAATGTGTATAATTCTGTAGTCACATTTTCTAACACCTCTTTCATGAGGCTAACTTAATGAGTCAATTTCTCATTTAAATCTTAATGATTTTTTATCATTCTTTTTGTGGTGTAAAAATTTTATTATAAAGAATCTAAACTTACTTTAATCCACCTTAATTGAGGACTGACACCCACTTTAATATTGCGTTAAAGTCACCAAAAAATTATGATTTTTCCAACAGTCCCCCACATGAATAAAATTTGACTAAATAACAACAAACGGACAACGCTTAACAACAAAGACTCGAAGAAAGTGCAACGGAATAATCCCGGCATCAGAAAAGGTAGCTTTTGGCTTTGAACCCCTCCTAGTGAAGTCTATCAGATTTACTAGTTGTCCAGTGAATACGAAGTCTTGAACTGTTCTACCGTTTATGTAAACCAAGACAACAGATCTCACATAAGAATTACTCTAATCATCATTCTGTTCTCACTGTTTTGTCCAGTTTGGCGTGGAACACTAGCCTGGTTCTGTGCGTGACTTTAAAGAATTCAGCCTTACTAGTTCCTAAAGAAGTGACCCCACTTCACACTCACATAAGTGACCTATATGAGGTATCTCATTATACCACGGTTGACTATTAATATCACTTAAGTCATTAAAAGCATTAGCTTAACCTTTCACCCCCACCAGGTATCACTGTACAAAGGAATGGACAAGAGGATTTACCTCTTTAGTGACTCACCCGTTACACGAAATTAGGTTATCCCTTTGAACTTAGATCTTGGGATCTCCAGTCAACTAGGTTGGGTTTTCCGTTCTGGTAACATTACTAAAAGCCTTAACCTCATTCCTCTTGACGACGTTTCTACCAACTCTTAAGTTAACCCTTTGGTTAGCGGATCTGCAATATTGTCCTTAAACTTTACATAGTCTAGAGAGACAACTCCATTAGAGAGTAGTTGTCGTATGGAATTATGTCTACGACGGATATGTCTAGACTTTCCATTATACATATGACTTTGTGCCCGTCCAATCATTGATTGGCTATCACAATGAATACATATAGCAGGCACAAGTTTCGGCCAATGTAGAAAATCCTCAACGAACTAGCGAAGCCATTTAGCTTCTTCAGTTGCTTTATCCAAATAAATTTAGATTATATCGTTGATCTCGATATACACGTTTGTTTGGAAGATTTCCAAGACACGGCTACCCCTCCGAGGGTAAACACATAACCACTAGTGGATTTGGAGTCTTTATATTAGATATCCAATTAGCATCACTATACCTTCTAGTACCGCTGGGTATCTGGTATAATGCAACCCATAATCCCGAGAATAGCATAGTTAACCTAACATTCGCATAATGCCTCTCCAATGAGTGGCATTCGGATTACTCGTGTATTTACTAAGCCTACTAACAGAGTAGGCTATATCCAATCTTGTACAACTCATCAGATATATCAAACTTCCAGTGACCTGATAATATTCTAGTTGAGAGACACTCTTACCATTATTCTTGGTCAAATGTAGACTTACGTCTACCGGTGTCCTAGACACACTTGTATCTGATTTACTAAATTTCTCAAATATCTTCTCAACATAGTGAGACTAAGAAAGTACAATACCACTAGATGTTCTAGTAATCTTAATACCTAGAATTATATATGTAAGGCTCATATCTTTCATGTCAAACTTAGAGTTTAACAATTTCTTGGTAGTTTTAATCATCTCATCATTACTACCAACAATGAATATGTCATCTACGTATAGACACAAAATGACATAATCTCTGTCAGTGTCTTTGACATATACGCATTTGTCACACTCATTGATTTTGAACCCATTTGACAACATAGCATTGTCAAACTTCTCATGCCATTGTTTAGGAGCTTGCTTCAAACCATACAATGGTTTGACAAGCTTACAGACTTTCTTATTTTGTCCTGGAGCTAAAAACCCGCCGGGTTGCTCCATGTAGATTTCTTCATTCAAATCTCCATTTTAAAAAGTTGTCTTTACATCCATCTGATGTATCTCTAGACCACGTAAAGCTGTTATCGCAATTACCATGTGAATGGATGTAATCTTTGTCACAATTGAATGCGTATCAAAGTAATCCAAGCCTTCTCACTACCTATATCTTTTAACAACTAGCCTAACTTTATACTTATCAATTGATCCATCTATTTTTATCTTTCTTCTAAAGATCCCCTTGCTCCCCAAGGCCTTACTGCTTGGGGGTAGATCAGCCAACTCCTAAGTATGGTTCTGTAAGATGTAGTCAATCTCACTCTTAATTATTTCTTTCCACAAAGGACTTTCAAATGAAGTCACAGCTTCATGGAAAGTTCGAGCTTCTCTCTTTAACATATAAGTCAAGAAGTCTGGACCAAAGGACTTCGTAGTCCTAGCCCTCTTACTTCTTCTTGGCTCATCTACTTCCTCAGCTTGATCATCGACTTGATCATCTATGTGATCATTGTCACCTTCAACCTCTTTCATAGAACTGGGAACCCCTTCTTGGAGACGACAAGGAAATACATTTTCAAAGAAAATGCATTTCTAGATTCCATGATAGTATTCTTGTATATATTTGGAATAGCAGACTTAAATACAAGAAATCAATATGCATTGCTAGATTGTGCATAATCGTTGAATACAAAGTCAACGGTTTTTAGGCTTATCCTAACCCTCTTGGGTTTAGATATTACCATTTTTTGCATGACATCCCTACATTTGTAGAATTTATACAAAGGCTTTTGGCCTTTTTCCAAAATTTATACAGGGTCTTTAAACAATGCCTTGTGTCACAATGATTATAAAACTCTCAAAATCATATCACAGTAAATATATTCCCAAAACGTCATCAACCGAATTAGGCACCCAAACATATTTGGTCCAACCTATCACTCTGAAGCCAATAGTCTTACTATTAGGAAACACAAATCCAGTGTTCAATAGTCTACTATTCGAAACTTCATAACATGACCAGCAGTCTTATCACTAGGAATCACCAATTTCTCAGCATGTGGTCAGTAGACTTTCTACTACTAGGAATCACAATGTTTTAACCTGTGATCAGTAGTCACTTTACTACTAAGAATCACAATGTCCTGACATAGGATCAATAGACTTTTTCATTAATAAGAATTATCACGTCTTGACATATGATCAGTAGCCTCTCCACTACTAGGAACCATCATGTCTTGATATGTGATCATTAATCTGTTCACTACTAGAAACCATAATCTCATAACTGTGTAGCCAGTGGTCTAACACCTCCTAGGAACTACCAGTTTTCTATCTCTGTGATCAGTGATTTTGTACTCACTAGGAGCCACCAATTTAAGAATATATTCGGAATTTTAAAAATTCAAAAATATATTCACTCACCCTAACGGATTGTCTTATCTTTGCTTTTAAGCAAAGTCACATAGCAATCATATATGCTATAATTGACATAAGAATAATATACTAATTGCCTCTGATTAATTCAGGAATATTATTATGCAATTTTATGATTTCCTTTAATCACACTTGATCTCTCTAGATCTTCCTCTAAGAACCTCACAAGGTTTAAGATTGTCAGGTGGAACAACATTTCTGTTGTCACCTCTTGAAGCTATTTCTGAAAAATTACAACAGAATGTTACTATTATTCTCATAAAAGTTAACCGGTACTCCCAGAACTGAGCCTATTATTTCTGAATAAAAATCGGAAATATTTTAGCTAATGCTGAATTTGGTTTCTTTTCTCAAAACCAAAACACTCTGAAAATAATCAGATTATAAACCAAAATACTTTGGAAATAATCAGATTATAACCAAAAACTTTCTCCAAACTTGGTTTTCTAACACTTTGGGAATAAAATAATTAAACCCAAAGATTTCCTCAAATCCCAAAGGTTTGAAACCAAATCCGTCTTAGTTGTCATTTCTGAACAAATAATAACTACTTTTTAGCCAAGGCTATACACTTTGGTTTCTATTACAGAAAACCAAATCAAGTTCTAAACTTACAAGCAATTTAAAAATTACTAATCAAATTACAAATAATGTAAAAAATTGCTATAACAATTACACGCATATAAAATGCTTCCAACATGCCAGGCAAACAACCTTGCTTTAAAATAAAATTTGCAATTAACCGCTACTAATTCTCAAGCAAAAAATTGTTTCAATTATAAAGAGAGTAACCAATTCATAAGAATTTTATATAGTCCAAAATCCTTTCCACGCTTAAGTATTCCTATTTATCATAAAGGTTAGTCGTCCATACTTTTTGTTTGTACATCCCAAAGACTATTCACTTGGTTTGGTATTTGTTTTCCCAATCCCTTTCGCATAGGTATTCCTGTAAAGAAAGTTAGTAAAAAACCATAAGAAAATACAAGCCAAACAATCTAAAGAAACTTGAAACCATTTAGCAAACTATTTAATAATAAAAGTAACTAATGAATTAAAATGCTAGATGAGTTACAAAAATAAACTTATAACTCCATAATTAAATTAAATTAAAACTTTAATACCCATCAGTTATGTATGAAATTATTACACAACTAAAACTCCAAAATTAAATTTACACAATAAATGAGTAAATAAATATAGACAAGTTACAAAATTAAAATTTAATAGTCATGAGTTATGAATGAAATTAATTCACAATAAACATTTAAACTTATAACTCTAAATAAATAAATAAAATTAATTGCCATGAGTTATAAATGAATTGAATAGGCAAGAACTATATGAAAAATTTTCCAATGCAATGAACATGTTATAAACATGTAAATTATTCTAGCAATTAACATACAAATAATTTTATAGTAATTAACATGTAAATAATTTTATTAAAGTAAAATTTTAGAAAATTAAAGACCATGTAAATTATCTTAAAATCAAACCACATGGTAGGAATCATGAATCATGCTCATCAAATTAAATTATACTAAACAATCAAGAAATATACGTATTCTAATTAAATTGAACAATTAGCACATACTATTGCATATATTCAATTACATAAGAAACAGTGAATGTCTAACCAAAACCAATTACACAGTGGTCTACATGTTGTTATTTTAATACAAGGATTGGTTCACCACATGCAGTTATTAAAATACAAATTATAACAATTTAAATCTAACCAACATGTATGAAACAATAGCTTGCATGCAAATTAAAGAAATTCCTAATCATGATTTTTATGCATGCAACACTAGGCAATGAGGAGGAAAACAGTAGCATGCTCATATCTATATGAATTTAATAGTCAAAATTTCTATTACAGTGGTGCTCCAAGGAACAAAACAATAACAGGCATAAATAGATATTTCCATTCGAATTATCCTTTCTTATAGCAAATAGTGGTAAGTGGCCTTACAAAAAAAATTCACTGGGCAAATATGTTTTTTATATGAAGCACAGAAAGTAACCAAATAAAATAATCTGTGTTAGGCTAAATTACTGGATGAATCTATTTGTTTAATATTATATAATCTGTTTTAAGATTGTTGTATAAATTGTGGGATCACACAGAACAAATAAATTCATATTTTATATTTATAATTATAGACTACGACATCATGCTAGAAATTACAAGTAGAAGAATAGAAATACATAAAATAAAATAACAACAGAAGGCAAACCGAAGCCTGCATTAGACAGTGTCTTTAAAACAGATTCACCGCCTCACCGATTGATTGTTGGAGGTTGTTCGACGTCTATCTCCCAGGAAACGACGGTTGAACCAACTACAACAAAAGCACCAACTGCGTAGCCTCGGTGAACAAAACTAAGATAGCACTCTCTTACTAGGAAGAATATAAAACTTGGAGGAAAAATTCTGAACATACAAATATAGCAAAAATTTTTTGTGTTGAAGAATGAAAGAGAGGGTCTCCTTTTATACATATAAAGGGAGAGAGGAAAAGACTCTTGCAACAAATGCATGAGATTTAATTTTTGCAAAACTTCCAATTGATGACAAGACTTAATTTTGCAAAACTCCCAGTTGATGGCAAGACTTAATTTTGCAGAACTCCCAGTTGATGGCTTTAATCTATCATCATTATAGAGGAGTTACACCCATTTTATACACATGTGTAATGTATATAATTCTACACCCACCTTTTCCAACATCTCTTTCATGAGGCTAACTTAATGAGTCAATTTTTCATTCAAATCTTAATGATTTTTGGTCATTCTTTTTGTAATGTAAAGATTTCATTACAAAGAATCTAAACCCACTTTAATCCACCTCAATTGAGGACTGACACACACTTTAATATTGCATTAAATTTACCAAAAAATTATTATTTTTCCAACACTTTTCATAAAAAACTAAAAAATCATTACAAACATATTAATCTCTTTCCTCTCATATTTTAGTAAAACAAATTAAAAAAGTCACTAAAAAAATATGTTACCAAATGATCCCTAAAGCCTATTTTGAAAAGTTAAAATTTTAGCCAAAAAATTAATAAGTCACTCCTTTTTAAAAAAAAAAAATTTCATAAAAAATTTAAAAATTATTAAAAAAATCAATTCATAAAACAACTCAAAATGTACAAAAGAAATTCACAAAATATAAAATATAAATATGAGCCAAAAATACTCCAATAGATAGGCCCTACATAGGATTGTTTTGAGAAGTTGGTTAAAAATTAACTTTTTAATTTTTTTAGAACTTTTTTTTAGAAAAATATGTAAAAAAGTGGAAAGATAATATAATTCAAAATAGATTAAAAGCCAAAATTTAACTTTTAATCATATGTGACATTTTTGTGGTATTATATGTGAAAGGATTGGCTTCCCTTCTATCCGTGATCGAATTGGAGAGTGTTATTGGATCCGTGGGGACTCATCACGGGTCCCGTTTCGATAATCTGAACCGTTCAATGTGTAGAACTCGTTAAATACTATATATTTATAAAAAATCACGTTGATCGGATATCAATAACTATTTCATCGGATCAGATTTTTGTCAATTACTTAGTTTTTCATCGTCTATTTTTTATACAAAACTGAATTGATCACGTAACTATCGATATCTGATAACGTAATTTTTTATAAATATATAATACTCAACAAATTCTACACATTAAACGATTCAAATTATCAAAACAAAATCTGTAATCTCTATAAATCTACTAATACCCTTCAATTTGAAATGATCACGAAAACCAACCCATATGTGAATTTCATTTGTTGGTAGCACTAGGCACCAACCAGGCCAGTCACATCACATTTGAGCAATAAATCCTAAAGAAAAACGTGCGCTCCCTCCCCCAATTTTGTTGTTCGGTTGGTGTGTATACTCGTATACTAGCTGGACGGACAGGTGCATCTTCTGTTTTCTTCTTCCTCTTCTCCTCCATCGGTCTTAACATTTTGGGTTTGGCCTGAAGCAAAGCAAGCCAATGGCTTCTTCTGTTTCTTCCTTCTTGTACTACTACACATCTCCTCCTTCATTCTCTTCGTCATCTTCGCGACCTCTCTCCCTTTCTTCTAACCCTAACAACCTCTCTTCTTCACCTTCTCGCTTTCAGCCCAAGAAAGGTATTAGGGTTCCAAACTCCCCTCCCCGCCTCAGAGTCCTCTGTCTCCGTGAACCCAAAGGTAATCAATCATCTCTCTCTTTTGAGTTTCTGATTTTTACAATGCTCTCGTGATTTGTGCTTTTATTGGCTTCTTTCTTCTAGTCGTGAAAATCAGCTTGATTGTTTGGATTGAGGATTTGGTGAGAAAATAAGTAAATATCTAGTAACTTAACTTATTTGGATCTTTGAGGATGTAAGAAACATAAATTACTTTAAAACTCATGTTTTCTGATTTGCTGAAAAATGAATGTTATATTTATAAATGAAAACTTTTATTTCTTGTTCAAATTCTTGAAAAATTTGGATCAACATATTTGATGGGATGGGGGAAGACAGATAGTTGTTTGATTGACATCTCCCATCACATGCTTATTCAGGGATGGCAGTTTCAAATTGTACCCGGCAAACCATTGGGCATGAGATTTAAAGAAATTGAACATGTTCTAGTAGACTAGTGCTATATCAGATTTTGTTTTGATAACAATCAAAGTCTTTACGGAATCAAGTTCAGTTCCACATTTATAGTGGCCTCATTAGTATTTGCAATTTTTTTTTTTCGCATTTTTAAAACCAATAGATGTCAAGGCTGGTTGTTTGAAAATAGAGGATCTAACTCTGCAAGTCCAAAAGCTGCTTACGAGAAATTTGGTCGGGTTTTAGTATACTCCTTTTCTGCTGATCTATTATGACTTATGTTCTCTTGTTTTGTCTTGATTCTTGATGCAATTGATTACTGTTTTTGTTGCTATTTGTTGAAATAAGCCCTGATCTTAACTATGTTCTTATATATTGATGTCTATGAATTCTTTTCTCTATTACTGCTGCAGTGTCATTGGAGACTGCTGCAGAATAGGTCTGCTAGTTCAACTAGTAGTCATATTGCTATTATGTGGAATTGCATAATATGATATGACTATCTTCTTTTGTTAAACAGACATGTAGTCTCAATGAAGACTAAAATTGTGAATGAAAACTCGCTATTATTTTCATATTAGCAGAAGTTATCAATGGAATTACACCCATCTGGATAAAATATAAGACTGAATTATTGGTTAGGAAACGATGGAAGTGGGTGGCAAAATGAAATCTCCCACCTTGGAAAGAACGCTTAGCTTCTTCCTCAAAGGTTGTTAATTTGCTTGTGTGCTTGTTGCCCTTTGACGAACTGTAATGGTTGTGAATTTCTAGATGGAAGGAAACTTGGGCAAAAGTCGCTAACCCTGATTCAGATTGTAGCTTAGCATCATATGCTTTTGAAATAGCCTCTAACCTGAAAACAGATTATAGGATCATATGCTTGTTTGAGTGATGTATGTCAATCTTCACCTTCACAATAAGCTTATGGCGCTTTGTGGCAGTGAGGAGATATTTGGGGAAGAAATCCCACCAAAACTTTACATTTATCGAAAGCTCATGTCGTGCAAGTTCACTGTCAAGTTGGATGCTTTTGGAAGGAAAATTTGGGATAGAGATCAAATCATGTACTTGTACTTTTTGGGAGATCATATGAATGGTGCAAAGGTTGGGCGTAGATTAGATGCCTCAGGGTTGAATAGGGTATTTGGTTCATTGAAGCTTTATTTCTGTTTGGAGTTGAAATAATTCAAGTGTTGGCTATCAATTTGTGGTGACTTTTTAAGAGAATTGTGTAGATGTAGCTAACTAGATACAAAATCTAAAAAGGATTCAACCAAATCTGTACATTAACTGAGAGATAAGGTGATACAATTCAGCTGTTGAGTGTCAATTTAGGATGCTGCTAGAGAATTGGATAGGTTGGATGAAATGGAGAGATAGAAGATACTGAAGTGCAGACTTGGGAAGAAATCTAATCGAATATTTGTATCTACAGAGGGGTTGTGGTGCAAAGTGATGGGTGTCATTTTGAGATGCTTTAGCACAACTGCAGTGGAATGAAGAAACTTAAACAATGGCATTTTATTGTTTGTATTGTTCATTTTGGTTTTGTGATCTGTATATTATATTTTCTGAAATAATAGTGACTTGCTATGGGAACTTTTTGTTTATATCCTTCCCCCTTTTGAACTTTTTTACTTGTGTAGTCAAACCTTCAATTTATTTGAGTTGATTTAATGGGTTGATAAGAATTAATTATGAGAAATAAGCATATTTAATGGAAGAGTGGGCATTATAATGGTTAGACAGAAGTAATTTATCAAAAAAGAAAAAATGGCTAGACATAAGCCTTTTTAATTTGTCTTCTCACTGTTTATAAGATCATTTCAGAAGTCTGCAACCTTCTCAGAGATTGAACATCCGTGCAGGACACAAACGAGAGTCTGGCATATTGTATGACAAATTAAATTGAAGTTCATGTTGAGATATCAGGAAGATGTGTATGATAAATTAAATATCTCTCTGAGCTATGCTATTTTTGCAATGTGCAGCTGCAGTGGTCACCGGGAAGTCGTGGGACAAATTGATTTTGAACAGTGATATGCCGGTCCTTGTTGAATTCCATGCTAGCTGGTGTGGGCCATGCAGGATGGTTCACCGGGTGATTGATGAGCTTGCAACAGAGTTTGCTGGGAGACTAAAATGCTTTGTACTCCATGCAGACAATGACCAGGAAGTTGCTGAGAACTATAACATTAAAGCTGTGCCAGTGGTTATGCTGTTTAAGAATGGAGAGAGACGCGAATCTGTGGTTGGTACCATGCCCAAGGAGTTCTATGTGGCTGCCATTGAGAGGGTCCTAGCTTCATAGTTGTGCCTAAATTCACAGCAAGAAATCCAGGATAGTTGATCAAAATTTTCTGATATGATTACCTACCTTCATGTGATTTTTCAATTGTTCTTTCGAAAAGTATGTAAATTCTTCACACGTGCTTCTTAGTTACTAGAATAGGTGATGAACTGCTAGAACCGTTCATTCTTCTTCTTTACAGCTGAAACCTGTGACGGTACATAATTTCAATTGTTGGGCTTTTTTT